>CM046841.1:31610498-31647998 GCA_025618425.1 Heliocidaris tuberculata
CGTGTGAAAGCAGAACATCTGAGAAGCAAATTGGTGAAAGTTTGAACGAAATTGGACAAGCAATAAGAAAGTTATGATTATAATCACTATACATATGTTAATTTCACATTGGCCGTATCGTTATGGTCACTATGATCATGGTGATGTAGCGGTGGCCAACTTTCCCATTCGCTCCAACACACAAAATGACTAAAATGTAAATTGTCAAAATGTATAAGGATCCTTTTTTCTCTACTTTTTGGAGGACCTATAAGAAAATAAATCCCCCAAAACGGGTAAAAGAAACTTGTGAGATTGTAAAACTCCCGATAGAATGTGTCCTCCGATTTAGCCCAATAATGAAGAGATGAATGATGTTGTGGACTTACATTAATTCCGGGAACACCGGCTAATCCACGTAAACCAGTGGAGCCTTTGTCTCCCTTCTCTCCCTTTGGTCCAGACATACCAGGTAAGCCTAGATCACCTATACTACCCTGCAGGGATGGAAGTGTACAGATATTGAAAAATAATATACAGTATCAACAAGATAATCTGACCAGTCAGGCAACTTAAAATAGTTATCATTACTTTGCATATTCGTTTTAACACGTGTAAACACATACTCGATTAATCCTACAGACTACATTATTATATAGAAATAAGTATCAGAATCAGATCTTTTAATATCTTGCCTTTGTTGATATTCAAAGTACCACTGACCAAATTGACTCATTAGGGACGTTCAACTTAATTCAATTCGGTACAGGACAATAATGCTACCAGCTACTGATTTCGTTCTATCATTGTTATTTCATACACGTACTTCAACATTTTCAATGTGAAACACTTCGTGCATAACAGACATATATGGTTATCAAATCCATGACATTCACCATTCAATTAACCATTTAAACTTGACAACATGTATTATCTTGAGTATATATGAAAACTTTAGCACTGACAATGCATAAGCAAACTCACCTTATCGCCCTTAAATCCAGGGAAACCAATGCTGCCTGTGGCTCCTTTATAACCCTATGAAAAATAGGAACAATCAGACGGTTTCACCTTTCTCTACTAGCAGACTAGTCATCTCAAAATAAGTCCATTTTTAAACGAAAAGGGCACACATGTAGTACATATATCTACATCGCCAAGCGTAGTCCCCCCCCCCCCCCTCGCATTCTTAAACGGATCAATAGCAAAATATAACCTTTCCTGATTTTTTTTTCATTGGGGTCAGATAGATTTATGCAGGAAGGGGCACTCTACAGTTATTTTTAAAGTGCAACCCCTCCACAAAAAGCTATATTTCGCCTCTGTAAGAAAGATAAATCTGCAAAGGCTTTACTCAAAAATCAATTACAACTTTACTTTGTCAGGTATGCAGATAGTTAAATTCGCAAAAGAGTGTTAAAAATACCATACTCAGTAAATGCTTTTGAAAATGAAAAGAAATGTATGAATCCCACCCCATAGGTTGAACTCACTCTTGGTCCTGGTCCTCCTTGAGTTCCTGGTACTCCCCGTGGTCCTACTAGTCCAGCTGGTCCTCGTTCACCCTCTGGTCCAAATAATCCCTGAGGACCTTGGGGTCCCTACGAACAATAGTCATTTGTGCCATATCATATCATAACTAATATTTTCATTATCAAAATCTATTTGAAAATACTTTTGGATAAAAGGGCATCGAATGCGCTACATGAGAAACAAAATATGAATAGTTTACTAAGTATTCGAAAGGGCAAAACTGCGTGATTAAAAATGGGCACAAATAAGCCCATTCATTTCTACAATGACTGGATTAAGCAATGTATATAATTAAGGAAATAATATCATGAAAAATAGAAAGCAATCTCTAAATAGCCTTTTTCAAGACCATGTGTCTGAGTAATTACCTTGCTTATCGACATTCTTTTGATGTGTAAGCCTTTCATGCATAGAATAAAATGCGACTACAAAATACGTAATACCATGGTTATATTAATAACCATGCAGAAAAGTGGCAAACTGGCTATGAAGATACTATTACCATGATATGCGGAATGGGCAAAAGCATTTAAATAAATTAATGTAAATGTATATGTTGTATCAACACAGAGCTCTTACCGAACTTCCTTTATCACCACGTGGCCCTTGAGGTCCCATAGGCCCAGGCTCACCCTTAGCAAAGAAAGGAGATAATGAAAATGAATATGATATACAAAATGGAATATTCATAGCCTTTGAAATGATATGTTCACTTACCACCTCAGTCGTAGCTCAGTCAAATCTCAGTCCCATATAGAGTTGAGCGATACCCTTCATCTGGAGTTTCTTTAAGAGGGTTTTATACAAATATTCAAATGTCAAAATATTGGGCGCTTGGAATGATGCGAGACCATAGTGAACAGTATCTTGTCATTTTGCTATTAGTGGGATTACTGTGATATATTGGTAAATTTTATGCCTCTTTTACGAGAGGTCCTGGGTTCGATCCTCGCTGGGTGCTCACATCCTATGACAAGATGTTTTATCCACAATGTCCCTCTCGGCCCAGGTGTAAATGGGGACCTAGCAATCGTGGGGGTATGTAATAACAATAGACCGGTTCTGCATTGTATTCAAATTTACGCACATTTCTTCTCTGAGCACCTAGTGACGAGCTTTTCCATTAACCTGCTTTTTATAAATTAGCCTTAATGCTTGGAATCCAGCTTGCATATATTACTTGTTGCTATGTCCGACAAACCTCGGGCAAGCTTTCAGGATGTCAAGAACAACCTTTGTTTGAAAGGTATGTATAAAATTTGCATACATTACCGAAGCGGTCTATTGGGGACCTGGCAATCGCTGGGGTAATAATAACAGACCGGTTCTGTAATGTATTCGAATTTACGCACAATTCTTCCCTGAGCACCTAGTGACGAGCTATTCCATTAACTTGCATTTTATAAATGAACCTCAGTGCTTGGAATCCAGTTTGCATACATTATTTTTTGCTATGTCCGGCAAGCCTCTGGCAAGCTTTCTGGTTGTCAAGAACAACCTTTGTTTGAAAGGTAGGCCTACGTATAAAATTTGAATATTACCGAACCGGTCTATTGCAGGGCCCTCAGGAAGAACAGCATTGATGCTGATGAGGCTTCCCTGGGTAAACAAAATTATAATTATCATCATTTTTATTCATTTTTGCTAATACCAGAAATGAACAATTACCGACAGATGAAATGCAATCATTAACTTACTGGTAATCCTATGTCTCCTCTTGGTCCCCGTGCTCCTTCTGATCCTTTCTCTCCCTGGCAAAAAAAAAAAAAACAAATCATAAAAGGGATTGTATATCTATCCTTAAAGTGATTTGGTAACTTTGTAGAGGCTTGATAAAATCTGGCCTTACATGCTATCAGTGTATGTAATATGATGAAGACGGGGGGGGGGGGGGGGGAGCACTTCAAAATCATCATGTGCTTCACAAAAGTAAACATATGCAATGACCGGAAATGCCAGACTCATTTTCCCCAATACTCTGAGTGTTAGACTAAAGCATATGGCCATACGCTTTCGGAAATGGGAGTATTCAGTCATAGATATCTTAATAATAGCATTGTATATTTGAAAACCTTTCTATGCCTGGCTATTTATTTATCCTTCTGAACATCATCATACAAGACAGATATCAAAATTCAACAATTTATTAAATCAAGCCTCCATAAAGTTACCGAATCCCTTTAAATGTTCTGTTGAATGTATTGGCAACACATCATTTTGAAATGAATTGCATGGTAACTATTTAATTCTTTCATGATATGGATCTATCACAATCATATTAATATTTCTTTATTTATCAAGTATTTCAAGGAAGGAAAAATAATGCAAAGGTATGGGCTTATGGGACCTACACAAACGTTGTGGTTAGACCAAGCATGGTTAAAAAAAAAAAGCTCCCATCGATTTGTTAGACTTGTGTAACATAAGAGTATGTTAAGATATATACTTTTTATCTTACATTGTCTTCCTTTGATTTTGTTTTATATTCATTCATTTATATAACATTGATTGGATTTCATATTTCATGTGTCAAGTAATATTTCCATCATATCTATTAAACAACATTTTTTTAAAGACGGAATGAGCGCCAGCGTACGATAAAATCGTTTTAGTTCGAACATGTTCAGATTGCGAGAGTCTCTTACCTTTATACCACCCATTCCCTTTGGTCCTCTCTGGCCTGGATCACCAATGAGACCCTGCAGTCAATCAAAAATAGATTAAACAACAAGAAAAACAACAACAAATGGCATCTCCTTCCTCTCCATCTTTCCTCATTATTCAATTTCTCCGTCGTCTTATTTTCTTTTTTCTTGCTTTCTCCTTCTCGTTATCTTCTTGTTCTTGTTTTTCTCCTTTTCCTTCTCCTCTTTCATGTTAATGTCTTCATCCTCTCAATTTTCTAAAATATTACTTCTTAATATCTATTTTCACTTTCTTACTCTTCTTTTTACCGTGCTAATTCTTGACTATTCTTAATTCCACCTGTTCTTTTTTTTTTTATATATTTTTTTACATGCTCGG
Organism: Heliocidaris tuberculata; assembly: GCA_025618425.1. NCBI lineage: Eukaryota > Metazoa > Echinodermata > Echinoidea > Camarodonta > Echinometridae > Heliocidaris > Heliocidaris tuberculata. The sequence continues at coordinate 31,615,035 of CM046841.1, forward strand.
TAAAGCCAGGATCAGTCAGGGTAACTTGATCAGCCTGACCATTAGAACCAAAATATGACTTTCACGACAGAAGACCGTGAAAGCTGATAGAGACAGAGAGACAAAATAGTAGAAGATGTGAGAAGACAAGGGAGAGAGGGGGGGGGGGGGGATGGAATGAAACAGAAAGGAATTATAAGAGAGGGTGCATGGAGAGGGAGGGAGAGAAAAAGAACGAAAAAGCGAGTGACAGCAGTGAGACAGAGAAATCGAGGGAAAGCGAAATCATGAGGATGTAAAAATAAAGTTCAGAGGAGAGATCTTACCACAGCTCCTGGGTCGCCTGGTATACCGGGTATGCCAGGAGGTCCCGGCGGTCCCTAGAATCCAAATGAAGATGACGATGTGAATTGAGAACAGAAAGAGACAAAGATAACTTGAGATGGGTTTCCACACTTATCATAATGATTACCCCCCCCCCCCTCCTCCTCCTCCCCCACTACCAAGCCCTAAGAACAATATCCCCGTAGAAAAACCACTCCCCTGACCATTAGCCCCCCCCCCCCCCCACCACCACCACCTCCCATAAGTACCCTGTCGTCTGGTATAAATGGATGATATACATGTATAAAATGTGGCTAACTCGTAGGGTAATTTCTTTTTTTAAACCCTTCCTCTTTTTATTTTTAAAACAGAAGACAAAACAGCAACATGCGAGTTGAAAAATCCGTTCCGTATAATTTACTTACATGTAAGATAATGAGAGGATGAGCCAATATCAGCAGCAAATCGAATTACATCATTATCACACATGATAGATAAAGGGGTAAAATCTAATTTTACAAGAGTATTCTTTTCTTTGCTGTTTAATCCCCATGGAGTATGCCCTACAAACTGGTCTAGTGTTTTCAACTCACTATACTATCAACTGATCAAATTAATAGAATCTAAAACGCAAAGTTCAGAATCTACTTACAAGCAAGTGAGCTTTTAGTTAGTATTTAATCTGGGAACTAATTTTAAAAAGTATGTTAAAGCTTAAAATCTGTCACTACAGGGAAATGGAGGGTGAATGTGAAAAATCAAATTTGTAAAGGGAAAATCGGTCCATGCGAATCACAACTTTTACAAGAATTCAACTTACCACAGAATTAAAATAATAATAATGATAATAAAATTAAAAGACGATGATAATAGACATGGAATATGAAATAGGAGTGTTGGGTTTCCTAAATATATGATTTAGGTGTATGATTCAAATTTTAATAAAACACTGGTATTTAGTATGATTGTGTAGGATGAGGAGGTAGTGATTATTCACGTCAAAATGACTTGTTGCCTAGAATGAATTAGGAAGTGAGAAGGGAGGTAACTCTCTACCTTAAAATATGTATCTACTATGTCTACACCTATTCGAATTAGACCATTTATTAATAAACCATAACCACTGCAATAAGTGCATGCATGAGAGAAAAGACTACATTTAGATGGTATATTTAGGAGGGAGCGTAAACTCTGAGGAAGGTGTCTAATTTCTTTTAAAAGACGAGACTGAAAACGCAAATGTATGTTATAATTTGTTGATCTGATAGGATGCTTAGTAGGGTGGCAAACTTTTGATGAAGGTGTCTAGCTTCTAAATTTGCGACCGCAAGTGGCTGGTAACAGGGAGTGATGATATGCTTAGTCGGGATGGCTAACTCTAACATAAGTGTCTCAAGTTCTATCGAAAAAATGAAGTTGTCAAAGCAAAATGGATTTTCGATGGTGACAGTGTATGCTTTAGTATAGGGATGTAGCACTCTCAGGAAGCTGTCTATTGGGAATTAGGATTTGTGAAACTTGGAAATGTTCAACCATTACCTGTGTAACCTGCGTATTATTAGAGGAACGGATCTAAAAAATCGAGGAAAAAAAGAAGATGACAAAATTGTAAAGAAATCATAATTCGCTTTTGTTTGAGGTAATGATATATCCCTCTTTGAAACATAGAAGACGTATCAAATCATAGAAACCGTACTGGTATAAGTTGACTTTCTCCACCGGTGATTTCCAAAATGTTGATGTCGCCCTAAGAAAGGAAAATTCAGAAGTCAAGAAGATTAAAACAGTTTAAGTTTATTGCTTGCACTGTGAAAAGTCGAATCAGTAATAACCATGCAACATAAATTAATAAACGGGAAGTCGACTTGACAAGAAGGGATTTTGTCTTCTAGTCTTCTCGTCCTGGTGAAGTCGACTATACTAGATTCAGTATCTCGTCTTCTCGTCTGAAGTCGACTTGACGAGATCCAGGATCTTGTCTTCTCGTTTTCCCGTCCAAATCAAGTCGACTTGACAAGATCCAGTACATTGTCTTTTCGACTTCTAATCTTAAAGATGTCGACTTGACGAGATCCAGTATCTCGTCTTCTCGTCTTCTCATCTTCATCAAGTCGATTTGACAAGATCCAGTATCTCTACTTTTTTGTCTTCTCGTCTCGTCTTCCCGTCTTTTCATCCTAAGTTATCTCGTCTTCTGGAGACACTTTTAAGCTTCCGTACAAACCTATATCCAGATATATTACACACATTACCCGAAAACGACATTTTGATCATGTGTCATCCTAGCATGCCTAAAGTGAAAATCTAATTTAGTTCAATTCTATCAATTCATCAAAATGGAAATACAAAGATTACTACATGTATTATCATCTACTATTGTTTCAGGCCGGTCTACATAATATGATTTCCCCGAAGTTTCCTCTTGAAAACTACGTCCGATGCAACTTTTCATTGCCACAAATTGTTATAATTTTCATCACTAAATACGTACCAGCGAGCCGGGTGGACCGGGAGGACCTTGTTCACCTATTACACCTTTCGTTCCTTTCTCGCCCCTAATACCCTGCAACAACAATAAAGTAAATGAATTGTTTTGAATGCATAACAAAAGTTCAGCCTAGAATTCTGTGCGTAATACTAGCATGTAAAGATGGACTACAATCATTTCCAGTTCATTGTATCCAAATGCATAGTAATATTTTGTAAGCATGAAGTTTTGGAACATTCTACACAGACAACTGAACTGTCTCACCACACGATGGCAAAAGTTTGTAAGCCTACCTAAAAGCGACATGAATTATATATTGAAACTTCAATGAAATGACATTCTGATTTGAAATTTCTCTACACGTATCTTAAATTCTTACCAGCACTTTTTGCATTTTTTTTAATTTAAAAAATAAGTTTATTGTTACCATTATCGAGGGGTACGAACAAATCCAACACTGTGATGAAAAAGTGATGATCTATAATCATCAACTTGTTGTTTTCAACTTGTGTTTTTTGATTAAATAACAATTTTATTTGCAGATATTAAGAGGAAACAGATTCTTTAAGAACCTACCTTTGGTCCCTCTACTCCTCTATAACCATATTCACCTTGAGAACCTTTCTCTCCCTGTTCAAACAAAATACAGATCATCAAATCAATTTCAAAAGTTATCAAGAGAAAATAGTAACATAAATAACATTACATGTATTTGGAACTACAGAGGGGCTTAGATTAAACAAAAATTGAATTAAGGATTAATTATGTAGATATCTTTTTGTCGATCTTGTTTGCTTCTTTTTATGCTTATATCATGCTTGTATTTAACAACCTAGTTTATGGTGTGAAATGTGTCAAACAGTTGTGCTCTCAATTTTGAGAAGAACGGTGTTAAACCTGGGGATGTTGAGCTAAACAGGGAACTGTAACGCTTGGTCATTTTGAAGTGGCATTGCATGTTCTCTTGATATAATGAATAACTCAGATGATATACATTAGTTCTAAGTCGAATTGCTTTATTAACATGTATCCCATCATCAAACTGAAACAAATTAACAAAAGTAAATCATTCATAGACCTTTGAGAATGGAATATTTTCTCATCATTTGAAGCAAATTGGAGATGATCAATGACCAATATGGAGGTATACCATACCTTGACACCATCAATGCCAGGTAACCCTCGTGGGCCAGGATCACCTTGGAGACCAGGAATGCTCACTACGATGTCGATCAGTTGCTGTAGAGAAAGCGAGAGAAAAAAAAACCCCCGAAAGATACAGTAAAACATATTGAGTAAGAAAAAGATTGACAGAAAGACAGATATACAGCTAGAGAGATAAGACTTGAGGCAGACAACCTATGCGGCCAGGACGCAGACGCAACATTAATTTTCATAAAATGCCTAACTTAATATTTTGCCCATTACTCAGCAATTATTCATTCCCTTTTAGAGAAAGTTGCATGTGGTAAATCTTATTTAATTATACATATAATTATTTGGTGGTACTTTTGGTAGATTCTGTTGAAGATCATTTTATATCACTGTTACCAGAACTTGAGATGATTTCCTGAAAGTCTTTGCTATCATGTTGAATGAGCCAACCCGATATAGTCGCACCCACCACCATTTCCATATATCCTTACCTCTCTTGTAGGCGTGTCCCCAGGTCGGCCTCGATCTCCTTGTGGGCCAGGATAACCACGTGGTCCCTGAAAGAGATACGTGATTGGAGAATAAATAAACACCGCAAACACGGCAAATAGAATATAGCAAAACTTAATAGCATTGGTAAGGTAAAGGCTGTTCTCAATTCTCAAATAGACTAGGAGAATACCATGGAATGGTATGAATTATACAAGGAACTACGAGAGGATAAAATGAGAAAAGTACAATGTGTAAAATCAACATAGGTAGTTAGAAAATGAGACAGTACAATACAAAATAATTAATTATTTGAGGGACAATGCTTTCAACTATTGCCCAGGAGTGACCTCAAAACGATGCTCTATATGCCATAAGACTGTGCATTACCTTTAACTTAAAAATGAATTTTAAACTATGTTATCCAGATTTGTCATTGTGTAATAATTTAATTTCCCCAATAACACATCAGTCATATCAATTTTCAAATGAAAATCGATCACATAGTCCTGTCCAGATGCTTCATCCCTATAGAATACCACTTGAATGTCTACATGGTCTACATGACCATTTTCCCACTTTAAAAGTGTAGCCTCATTTGTATTAATACTGCTCTTCCCAAGGGCCTGTGATTATTACTATTCTTGCAAGGTATCCATTAAATACATACAGGCCGAGGGGACAGATGTGCGTAAAACACCTTGTCAAAGAATATAAACACCGAGTAAGGATCGAACAAATAAAAAGAAGGACTATCCTCAAATTACGAAGCTTACCTGATCACCCTGTACGCCTGATAGACCGGGTAATCCATTAACACCCTGATAGAATAAAGAATTATTAAATTTCAAGATTAATCCATTAACTAAACCGTAATTGGCTCTTCGCCACGTTTAGTTGTAAACTTGACATTTGCAAAGTGAATTCGAGAAATGTAAAATATATTGATGTATATGAGCCGAAATTATGTAAATCATTTCAAATTTAATTGTCTAAATTCCTATTCATTTCGGGATTCGCATTAAATTTCCAGTTATCTTGTCTTCTTGAATGATCAACCCGCTTTTTCTTGAATTATGAGGCAACATAATGCATAATGTCAGTCATGAAAACGATTCGTATTTCAGGTAGGACACGGTATACAGATTTGACAAATAAGAAAGCTCAATTTTAATCATACTTCTTGGATTGTGAACATTATTTTTTAGGGGGCATTCAAAAAAATAAATCTTACCATTTCTCCTTTTGGTCCTGGTCTTCCTGGATCACCATTGAGTCCACCTGGTCCGGGAGATCCCTAGTGGAAGAGAGAAAGAGATAGTATTATTGAAACTAAAATCTTAAATATTCCACTTCTTTCAAACCAGCTGCCTCCCCTTCCTTGGGGCTATTCATCCGAATTCTGGGATACGTTACAATTTGAAATACGCTCATAGCTCATTTTTTCACGTTCGTGTACATGACGTAAAATAATCATACTAAAAGTCTATTATGAAAATTTATTAAATAATCAATTCGAAGCTTACCCAGGTCGAAAATCCCATAGACAGAATTTCTATAAGTCCCATAGAGACCCATAGGTCTCTATTTTATAGGTCTCTATAGGTTTCTATAGGTTTCTATATGGAAATGGTATATGGGGAACCCATAGAATTCCTATGGGTGTCTATGGGACCGATAATCCTGTAGGTTTCTATAGGACCTACAGAAAATCCTAAAGGTGTCTATAGGACCAATAAGAAATTATGTATAAGATTAATATAAAAAGAAATGCTGGAAATGCTATGGGTGTCTACAGGAACAGTCACGTGACATTAATTAATCCTATATCCTACTCCTATAATCCTATTCCTATAATCCTACTCCTATAATCCTATAACCTATAACCTACATCCTACATCCTATATCCTATACCTAGCCACTAAGCAATGGTATCACATTCATTATATATAGGGACATAGTTGTAGTGCTTTTAAAAAAATGGTTACTAACTAGATTACACTTTTATTATTGAAATATGAAAATGCCTTTTGAAATTGTGTACATTACAATAATTAATGTAAGTACAATACTATCACAGTTTAAAGCCTAATCCCAGCATGAACACTTAAAATCCAAATGTATTTTATCTATTTTCACTAGTTTTCAAATTTTAGATTATTGTCATTCATGAATATTCATGATAATAATAATAATAATACCTATAGAAACCAATGGAAACCAATAGAAACATCCAAAAACCAATAGGACCAATAGAAACCAATAGAAACATCCAAAAACCAATAGGACCAATAGAAACCAATAGAAACATCCAAAAACCAATAGGACCAATAGAAACCAATAGAAACATCCAAACACCAATAGGACCAATAGAAACCAATAGAAACATCCAAACACCAATAGGACCAATAGAAACCAATAGAAACAACCAAAACCCAATAGGACGTACTGTCTATGTAGAATCTATTGGTTTCATCATTGGATTGGTGTATGGGATCCAATAGGAGTCCAATAGAAACCAACAGGGCCAACAGGATAGTTGCATGGCACCCTTGAATTATTGAATGGGCTTTACTGGATTTTCTATGGGTTTTATGGGTTTTTATGGGTACACATTTAAACAGCTGTGGTTCATATGAAACTTTTATGGGTTCCTATAGGAAACCAATAGAAACCAACAAAACCATCAGAAACCATTAGGAATTTCCTATTGGTTTTCTATGGGTCTCTACGGGATTTTCGACCTGGGTATGTTACTGTTAACTGTAAGATCCGATGGCAAACCTTACCCTTGGGCCGGGGTTCCCTCCTGGACCAATAGGGCCTGGTGATCCCTGAAAAAAAAAGACAGATCACAATAATTATATCATTCTGTTTGCTTCGATCAGTAAAAAGTCAACAATAAGTCACTGTAAGTTTCCATTTACGACTTACGACGATTTAAAAAAAAGATGTAATCCAAATTCAATGTTTTGACTTCTTAAACTGACAAGCAGAAAATACGATTTTGATAAAATAATATGTGATTAAGAAACTCTCTCCCTCTCTCTCTCTCTCTCTCTCTCTCTTCTTGTCGATATATATTGTTCCACTACTCTCTGTCTTTTGCCGTTTCCACCCCTGGTATTTCGTTTTCCCCTTTCTCTTTCACTTTATTTCTTCTATTTCCTCTTCTTCTTCCTATTCTTCTTCTTCCTCTCCTCCTCTTTCGCCTGATATTTCATGTCTACCAAGATACACTAGACCTCTTTTACGTAAAAACTTTCTCAAAGATGAGTATATAAGAAACTGAATTTCATCCTTACCCTGTATCCTTCGCTGCCTTTCTCGCCCTTAGGACCGACTGGTCCTGTCCGTCCAGGGATGCCAGGTCGTCCTATCCGACCTTCTGGTCCTGGTAGACCCTGCCAATAACGCGAAGGAGTTGGAGAAAAGGGAAAAAAATAAACATACATTGCATTTCTTCCTACTTAATATTACAGAAAAAATAAGTAAAAATAAGGGAGAAAAACAATTTACATAAAAGTTAGTACAAACGACTTTATTACTATAAATGGAAATTATTTCAAGGCAAAATAATTGATGTTTCTACTGTTTTATGCTTCACTCCCTCTTCTCAATTATGATGTGATTTGATAATCAGGTATTTCTTTTAAATGAAATGCAAAGATATGTCTGTACATACCGGGTCACCCTGTCTGCCTGGAGGTCCTTCTGGGCAGGTCACCGCGCAGGTTTTGGGCTGAATCATGAAAATGGTACATGAACATAAAGAAAAGTAAATCGCGATAATGAAATAGAGAGGGCGCCACATCTTGCAAACGACCAGAGCCATCCATCCATCCGAGTTTGGCCAACTCGGTTTCAGTTGGGCACAACATGGCGTATATTCCTTTGATACATGCTTGCCTAACAAAGCAACATGCCGTCATATTGTTACCCACTGTAGCAGAGTTGGCCAAACTCTATGTATGGATGGCACTGCAAACGACCACGACACCCAATGCCAAGTGGGCACGGTATGTCAAACAACACGCCACGATTATAAGCGTAGACGTACCACTTAATAACGAAGTGTATTTTTTGTAACGTGATGATGTGAACAATGATGCTGCCGCTGCTGCTGATGATGATGATGGTGATGATGGTGATGATGAAGATGACAGCGATAGTTATAATGATGTCGATGGTGATTATGATTATGACGATGATGACGATGATAATGATGATGGCAGTGGTAGTTATAATCATGTTGATGATGATGATGATGACGATGAGGATGATCGTCATCATGTTGTACGAAGGCATAAACGAAAATACATTTTACTTGCGATTGAATAAAACAAGGTAAATAAAGTAATACATTCTAGAAATATTATCGTTTTTACTCTTTATTGAAAATGCTACAAACGATCAGGTGCTTTTGAAAATTTAGAACTTGTAAATATATGGTAAAGACCCATATATTAATAGAATTATATTGGTTTCGACAAGGTTTCATGATGCTAATAAATACTCTAATTTGAAGGAAATTGAAATAACCTACCTCCTCTGTAGCCTCAGATATCTACAGGAAAATAAAGAATGAAAAGAATGACGATAATTATTGAGATTATACAGGATGTTATATTTCTGTTGATTGTATTTGGCACTAAATAGTTCTAAAATTGCCTTATTAGATAGGGGAAATCCAGTTTTACCAGAGAACAAGATAACAATGCTAAAAGTAATGTTATAGTTTCAGGAATCATGTTGACTTGCAAATGTAGCGAATGATGAAACTACTGATTTTAATACATTTTCACATATGCATTTTATTTTATCATATATCAAAGGAAGATTTAGATGTACGTGTAAATCACTTTTGTTTGCTCCCTCCTCTGTTTTATTTGTTTGTTTGTTTATTTTCAATTTATTTCCTAATCAAGATAGAGGGTATTGTTTGCTGTTGTTGTTGTTGTTATTTGCTGTAGATATCGTCTATCTTGTTCATTTCGACCAGGCCAGAAATTAAGACTTTCACCATAGTTTTATGACAACACTATTTTTTTCACAATTCTTACCGATATTTCCGAGCAATGGTCACGGGTTGGGAAGGTTCGATCGCAGTGAATGATCATCCATTGAAGTATAAACTGGAAAGAAACGAGGAAACAAATAAAAAGGATTATAGCTGAGCTGGCAAATCAACAGCCAGTCATCATACATTGATGTTGGCTGTATATTTTCGATTTACATGGCTAGGGCTTGGGTTTGCGATTGGGCGTCAGGTTAGGTTTCGAGTTACGGTTTTGGGTTCATTCACTGATTCATTGATCCATTTATTCATTTATTCAACCATTTTAAAAGCCAATATAAAAACATGTACAAATAGATGTATATATTAAATTGTGAAGGGAAAGTGGTTGTGATACCCCCAAAGAAATATACGCTTGTGAGCTTGGGTTGTGTAATGTTTAGTTTAATGATCATTCGTCATTAATTCACGAACATCACCTGAACTGGTCCACCTCCTGAGCTAAACTTCCTTCCGATCAGAGTCTCTCCGAGGGTATCCACCTGTCCTCTGGTTCTGAGGGCCACCGACCCGATGGAAAGGCAGTCTACGAAGAGATCTAGACGATTCTTACTCACAGCCATGTGAAGCTTATGCCAGTTTCTATCAAACAGCATCATGGCGTTGCTGTCATTTTGAATAAATGCAGAAAAAAGAAAGATCACCATTCATTTGAAAAATGGAAAATACTAAGGATTTGATTTATTTTCATAGAAATTAGAAAAGGAATGTTGTAAATTTAGGCAATTTATATTTCACCAATCTTATTAATATAGATTTTAAATTGGCTTTAATAAAAATATGATTTAATCACTTTATCTGATTAAGGCGGTAACATATTATGAGATCCGGTATTATAAAAAGTAATATTGTTTATTGATTTAGAAAAAAAACAGGCTTTAGTTGATATCTTGATCTTATAAAATACAAAAGTCTGACATGTCTTAGGGAAATAGAGGTATTTCAAAGAGAGAATGTGAAAAATTCACCAATTATCATTTTAATGCCAGTTGTTTTTAATGTAAAGTGGTTAAACATAAAATTTGCGTATACTCATGATACTTATGAAAATGATTTAACGAGAGAAAAAAAAAACCCCAAGATTAAAAACCGCGTCATCATGTCACCTACTCGAAACGAACATTCTCCAGCTGACCGAGCTCATTTACATAGACGAACTGAAGAGCTTTCTCTTCTCCAATGAGTCTGATGCCAACTTGAGGAGTACCTGCTCGATCACGGATCAACCATAACCACCAATCTTCATCATCCCCTGTCCTATCTGTCAACTTGAAGGTAGATACGAAGGAAAACTCGTCTGGTAGACCGTCAGGAAACTGATTGCTAATAAACACGTGAAACAAAAGAATATGAACTTCATGAGAGAAAGAGTAGGGTGTAGGTAGGCCTTTTTTTTTGTTGTTCTTTTTTCATAACAAATAATATGACATGAATACATCCATATTAGTTCACTCGACATGCTCGAAGGCCGATAAATCAAATAACAGCAACAACATAGGAAAATATGAATCGTTGATGATGGAGCGAATCGAGCGTGGGGGGTACAGTACCTCCTTGATAAGCTGCATAACTAATGACAGAGACGTATGTTGAAGCAACCAGCACAATAAAAAAGTGTATGGTCTAAAATGGACTTTGCCATTCTTACCTGGTTGGTTCCGAAATGTCATGGTTCTTGAGAAGTCTATACGCTGTCTGCACATCGTCAGAACCTGGCACTATTCTCACCCCTTGTATAGTGGAAGAGTCCAACTCAAACATACGGATAATGTCCCAGCCTATGAAAACATACCATAAATACATTATTAATTATATTGATAAGGGGAGAGACTAGATCATTTGGAATGGAGGGGGGGGGGTGGTTATAAAGACCAAATTCGCCATAAGAATTTGCCGAAAATTTCTTTTAAGCAAGCAACCCAAAAAGAATGGGTTGCCCGGAATATGCCGAAACGGTTCATACATTTTTTTTTTTTTTTTATTATCATTGTTATTTTTTTTTCAATTTATTTATTTATTTATTTTATTATTATTATTATTAATTTTGTTTGCATAATGCAAGCGAACAGATTTTGTGTATCCTACAGGCAAATTGATTGCTCATTATCTGTTATGCAATGGTAAATGTTTGCACATATTTCATCATTTATGTCCGAATATTTGTTTGTTTTTTATTTGCACACTTGGCACGGTATTCGTATATTAGTTCAATGAGAATCCTGCGCTGAATGTGGAACCTAAACGCAGACCAGCAGGGGGCGTTGGAAGTCTAACACTCTGTAATTCACAAAAATTAGTATAGACTCTAAACTGAGCTCTGTTGGAGACATAGGTGACTGAAGTTCGCCTCCATTGCCATGGTGTAAATTACGTGATATTTAGAACCCTATTGTTTTTTTTTATTTCTCACATACCTCCACTACTTCTTTAGGTTGGGATAACATTTTCAAGAGGAGTGATTTTACAACAGAAAGTTATAATAGTCATCACTTTCTAGAGTATTGCACAAAAATAGTTATAAATATCTTAACCCTCTTGGATACTTACCAGGCAAATCATTTTCTTCTAACCGTATATCTCCTGGGCATTCTACAGTTTCCGTCAATTCTGTGAAGGAGAATTTGGAACGTATTATCAAAAAGCAATTACATAATCAAAACTGTTTACCTCAAAGGAACAAATTTGGAATTGAATATAATGTGCCTTATTTCCTTTTGCAAGCTGAGTATATTGATAGATTTCATTATATCGATTTATTTTCATAAGATATACACTGAACATGCAGCGCAAGGGCTGCAATTGTTCAGTCTACAAAACAAAACATACATAATACATACAAATCAAGACTAAATATCAAGAAGTATAATGCAATAAATATATTCATTTCAAGATGAAGAATAAATAGCTAAATTGATAAAATGTATCAAGCATACTTTGCGGGGTTTTTTTTAATTCACGAAAATGTGTCGAGATATCATGACATAATAAAATATGTACCATAGTGCAGAAACTGTTGTCCATATAAACTGTGTTGTGGTCTTGATTATTAACATTAAGCATAAGTAATAGGCTATTAAAAAATCTAGGAAAAATCTAAGAGCATCATGCATGTATAATAAGTTATACATGCTTCATCTTGGAGTCATTATAGATATCAAATATTATTAAACACGAAAGCCCTTATTAATATTCACCTACAATCTTGAATCGAGATGAGTTAATATTACAAATTTAATAATAGTTCGTTTGTCCCAATTACTTACGTGCTTTTATGTGATTTATCCTAAATAATGTACAAATAGAAATAAAGACGATCCCGCGTCTTAGGCTGCACCTGGGTGGAAAACAAAATGAGAAGAAGAAGAAAAATTCAAACAATAGTTGCAGTTGTAAGAATTCACAACTAATATGATGTGTAAGATAATTATTGTGAGAAATAAATGAGAAGAGAAGGGAAGAAGCGTCATCACTTATACAATAAACTAACAAACAAAACAAAAAAACAAAAAACTATTTACGTTATCTTTGGTAAAAATGTTTGAATGTTTTTTTCAACAGTGATAATAAAATATGATCAGTGGGCATTTTATTCTTTCGCTTAAATGCACCTCTTTTCTTTGGATGGTGTTTCATTTAGATATGAATACATAATAAGTTGCAAAATGACACAATGCCTCTTATGTCTGTATTTTGACATGTCCCTTTTTCTCTATTATTAGGTAAACCATGTTATTTGGTCATGTTAACCGTAAACATGTCTCATGTTTGCACTGTGTACTGCAAATACACAAATAATCATATTGTATCTTCCCAACTATACAATCTAGCTTGGAAATTTGATGACCCTGTATTTACAGGTGCGATTCTGTTCACTAAATTGGTTTTGAAAGACACTTCTAGAGGACCATAACTCACTGTATCAGATTCATAAGCAGAAGATCGTATCTCCAAAATCACAGATTGTTTCAAAATAATGTTCAAATTATCAAAAGTAATCAAGTTAAAGAGAATATGAAAACCCCTAACACAACCCCCCCCCCCCGAAAAAAAATAATAAATCTCAAAATGGTATGATGCTATTATAGTCATGTCACTCTATACACCTTTTGCAAATGTCCTGGTAGCATTCAGACTTTTGATATTTTTGTCAGACAAACTTTCTCGATCAAGTGCATGGCAGTCTATGGCCGTGTTTATTTTGATATTTGAGACATGTACTGCAGCGAAGACTAGCCCCGGGGTCATGTACAAGCTCCCCCGCTGATTGGACTATGTTCACCAAAATATTTTTTGCTTGCTCATGCAGTTTTCTATCGCAGCTGAGTGTACATGACTTTGTGAACAATGAAATATTTTTTGTATAATCAAAATGTCAAAATAAAATTTAAAAAATAAGAAAATAATGAATACTTAACATAGCCATGAGGAACGACGACGACGACTATGATGATGATGATCATCATCATAATAATAATGATAATTATAATAATAATGATAATAATAATAATAATAATAATAATAATAATAATAATAATAATAATAATAATGATAATTATTATTATTATTATTATTATTATTATTATTATTATTATTATTATTATTATTATTATTATTATTATTATTATTATTATCATCATCATCATCATCATTATTATTATTATTATTATTATTATTATTATTATCATTATTATTATTATTACTATTATTATTATTATGGTAGATTCTTATTCAATGCTTATTAAGGTCCGTCACGCATGATGCTCATGGCGCTTTACATACAGATACAAAATAAAGTACAACAATATATTCAACTTTGACTCATTAAACGAAGAGTATATAACATACGAAATCAGAATTATTGTTACTATAACAGCATTATGAAATACACGTACATCAGAGATTAACTTAAGGCACAAAAGAAAATTTACTTAAGGTAAAGAACAAATTACAATTAAATTGATTATAATCCTAAGGAAACATAATTATGGTACAAGGAAAATACGGGAGAAAACTGCAATTTAATGATTTGAATTACATGTGAATTACATAATAATGATAAAAATGATAGTAATAATAATAATAATGATAATAATAATAATAATAATAATAATAATGATAATAATAATAATAATGATAATAATAATAATAATAATAATAATAATAATAATAATGATAATAATAATAATAATAATAATAATAGTAATAATAGTAATAATAATAAAAGTAATAATAGTAATAATGATGATGATGATGATGATGATGATGATAACAATAATAATAATAACAATAATAATGAACATCATCACATCATCATCATATTAATAATGAATAGATAAATGAAATTATGATAACAACATTGAAAATAACAACAAAAACAAAGAGAACCACGAATGAATAGATGATTATATTAAGTTTTGAAAGAAATATGCGCTTAACAGCCTCATAATGTTCAAATGGGAGACCACTTTTCAGTGAATTCAATTTCCAATTTAAATTCGAATTTTCGTGATTTTATCTTATATCCTATGCTCGTCTAGTACATTATTATAAATGTTGTGAATCAAAAAGCCAGTTTTTTCTCTCTCTCGAAATTCAATTCCTTGACTAATATCAGCTTTTTAAAGCTATGCGCTATATTTTCTCCATCTCAACTCCGAAAGTTCTTTCATGGTTTGCTCAGGATTGTGGCCTTTCTATACAGACACCTCCCAATCACTGACATCATGTTGACCTTGAAGTTTGGATCTTGGACATCACTGAACACTCCACTCTCCTATTAACCTTAAATCAATCTTTAATCCAATACATGCAGTGTCCAGGTCACAGCTAATAACCAACTCCTGAGTCTGCGGTTTCCTTTTCTGACGAAAAGCGACGTGAACCTTTGGAAGATCACATCTTCTATTATATCTTCACCTTCTTCAAGAACCCTGGGTATATTTTTGTCTCATTATCGATGTACCCGAATGTTGAACATGAAGAAGTATTGGGTGTCATTTCTATTCAGTTAATGTTGGTTTCCCAAGAGAAAATTTCCATTTCCTAAAATTATATGTGATTTGTAGAAATTGTAAACAAACTATGATTCTTTGAATGCCAGCTACTTGCACGGAATTGAAATAGCAGACACATGTATGTTGATATTCTATAAATTATAATGTACCATTCCTTATAATGCTGTTGTCTTTGTTGTTTTTATTTTGAGATTAAAATGTATATAGTAGCATCTCTGATTTTGTATATTTTGCGCTACTTCGGACAGAGCACTACTAAAGGCTTCCAGTGAATATCACCCCATCCGCCTCCTGAAAGACCTTCTTAAACAGTGGCGTAGCTGTTAAAAGGGCAGTTACAATCCTAATCGAATAGCAATGGGAAAAAAACGAAGGAGAAAGAGGAAGAAAAAAGATCTAGGAGACGGAGAAATAGGTAACAAAAATATACATTTCTATTGCCTAAGAGGGAAGATGCCAACCATCTAGATTGTCCACGGTCGATCCATTACCTCATATGTTCTACTCGTACTAAGACACCCCCCCCCCCCCTCAACCTCCTCGAAATAACCAGACCTACTGCATGGATTCGTAATTGAAAATCCCAAATTTGTCTTACCTCTTGCCATTTTCTCAATTGTCTGAGATCACCGGTATTAAGTTGGCGGGGAAATTATTTTATAATGAGGGTAGAAAATTATGATGACTGCTGGTTCGCTGAAGTGGTTCAAGGTAGTTAGGTTATCTCCAATCTAAGATGATCAACCAACCTTGAATCCTAAGGAGTCATCTTAAGATCTAGATGATGAGTCATTCGTTGAGTTGAATCGGGGGGGGGGGGATCAGGGGAGGTGATAGGGGGGGGGTGAAAATATGATTCTTTAATAGAACAATTAGTTCATTTAGGAGCCACTTTAAGACCCGTGTCCAAATAATAAAGTACTCTATGACTCTAAGAACGACCTGGATTTTTTTAAAACTCAAAATTCCCTTAAATCTTGCTTTTTTTATTTTAAATGTTTTATTCATTCTTACTGTAGAGGCAGCTTAAAATATATTGGCATTCATCGAGCATAATTATGCTAACAGCTTGTTTGTAAATGATCCTAAATCATCATTCAGGGAGATGATTTCTATTTGTTCTTCCTGAACATGATATTATCATGCAAAATGAAATTGGATAGACTTTCTGTTGAAAACAGTGTTAGAAAGATGATGGTAGATTCATTTATTGTTCGTGTTGTCATTTTGATGATAGCCTATGACCGAAGATGATCTTACTCAAATCAGTCAATAATTATAAACTTTTCAAGTTGCCGTTACTCTGACCGGGATTATGGTTTTACAAAAAATAGTCTATAACCATTAACCATGCACCCATGAGTAGCAGACAAATTGTTTGATAAATTTGACCAAAAATTATCTAATTGGTTACTTCAAACAAACCTTTCAAACTATTTGGTAAATTCGAATGTCTTTTACCAATATTCTTACGGAACAAAATATCAACCAGATGACAATCGTTGAATCAGTACTGCAGACCTTGTGATCTGCAGTACTGTGACTTAATTATCCACCTAGACTTATCCACTATGTGTGTCTACTGTTAACTTAGGGAATGTATACATGTGCATAAGTTATGGTTTCTTCAAAGATAACTTTCTCTAGAGTTTGACACCTGAGTCTTTGCTACGACACCTCGCACAGACCTGCCAATTTCGCTGCTGCTAGACCTAATTATGACTCCCGTCTGGATCACAGTAAGGGGCCGCGCAGGTGCGCACCTCAGCTAAATGTAATAATCCCACTCTCACAGTGAAAGGCCGAATAGACATTGCCGAGGTTAAAAACAAAAGAAATAGAGAAAAATAAGAAGGAAATGCTTATGGGCGAGGTAACATAAATGTCACATTTTTTTCAAAAGGCGTGAATTAAAGAAAGATAATGTTTCATATAAAGTTGACACGCCCAAAATATGTCATTTCTTAAAATGATTTGTGTGACACTATTCAACCCATAAATGTTCATCAAAATGCTCTACTGGAAATGTCAATACGATAATGAATTCCTGTGATTTACATGAAATTTGAGTAATTGAAATAAAATGGTATACTTAAACGAATATAATTGCGATATACAGGGTAATTTGCTTAATTAGAATGAAAATAAATTACTATGGTATACTATATATAACACGATAAAACTACTTTTGAAAAATCAACTGAAGGCAATTTCAATAGCCCTGTCTATCACCTTTAGAAATGTGCGAACATTACAATGGCGTATTACGTAATCCGAACCTGATTTCTATCTATGGGCAGTACAATAGGCCTTTGAAATTGCCCTTGAGTTTATTTTTCGAAAGTAGTTTTTATCGTATTATATATACATTGCACAATCTCCAATGTACATGTATAAGAAAACGTGAATAATTCCCTTTTCAAGTGCTGGTAAAATTTTATTGGTGAAACTTACATCTCCCAGGTTTTATTGGTGAAAAAAAGCATATCAGTAATGTTCATGTTTATATTTCGAAAGTTGGATATTTAGTCATTAGTAGGACTATGTAGATAGGAAAGGGGGTATGTGGTCAGTTATATAATACAATATGTCTGTAGTTTAAATTGAATTAAGGTAATAATGCATGAATTTCATTTTTATAGACCACATTCAATTGATTTCTGCCCCAATAGTTAAGAAAAAAATCCCAAATGAAGTGCCATGAATAAGCCTAAATAATCGAATAAGCAAATCATACTTTTTTAAAGAGGTGAATGAACAGATCAAAGTCAAACTGTAACTATCCCGCCGTCAACCTTGAATATCCATAAATACATCACGTATAACATGATAAATGAGCGAAAAGCCCATCTACACAATTTGTAACCAAAACATAATTCCTCAGAAAAACAAATATATAATAGATGACCTCTGGGTGACCTAGATGGAAGCTAACCTTCTCCGCCAAGCTCCCCACCGAGTCTCCTTTACAAGAGTCTTATTTCATATCTCATATCATATACTTTTCTTCTATTCCAATGGACTTTTCAACCATCATCTGAATAGGTATCCACTATACCAGTTTCATTGCTAAGAACGTATAGCCAAACTTTAAAAGTTATGCAGAACTTTAGTGGTTTTTTAGATTCAAATATCTACGCAACAGGACTAAATTCACGAATATTTCGGGGCGACAATTAAAAAATATTGTTTGAGAGGTTCATCTATTAATAACTTTACATGTATGCCATCATGCTTGCAATTATATGTAAATACATAGCCCCAAAACAAAAATGTGTGATGAGCTGGAAGAATTTTGATAATATAAGGTGGTTTTTTTGTGTGTTTTTTTAAAGAGCCTTGTAAAGAAGGAAAATCGTCTTGTAAAGAAAAGGATTTCTGCAAGTTAGTCTTCATACACGGATCTATGTTGATAGTTTCCTTGCGTTCCAATGATAACTAAATTATTTGCTTTTTTTTATCGCTCTTTCAAGGTCAGAGACTAACTGACACAAAATCCCGATTGAAACTCACTTCATGAATTCTCAATGTCAAAATTTGTGTCATTTTTAGAAGTGGAGAAACAAAAAGTGGAGAAAATAAAAGAAAGTATATTCTCAACAGCCTGAACATAGAATGGAGAAAAAAAATATCAGAAATCGGATTATCCCTGTCAGACGCAGAATGACCGCTGAGGGGCAGATATAGAGTTTGGACGAACTTACTCCAGAATTAAATTATCATCAAATAAAGTCAACCATTCTATATAGGCTAGGCCACTTCATTTCAATAGACAGCCTGACCTCCCAGCATTGAGCCATGTTAGGAATCAGGTCAAAATTAGGCTCAGGCACTCGCTGTCTTGTTTCTGTTACAAGTATATAGGCCTTCAATACACCCTTAAAGAAATGTATCCATGAATCATAGAGGTTACAAAACGGATAAGCTAAGTGGATTGAATATCGTTCCTTAAATTATCTACCTTAAGAACGAAAGCAATTAGATTTAATCTTTGGAACATGCAACATTCTACTTGCCATTAGCAAAGTAAATTCCATTTTCGGCATTGTATCTAAAAAAATATATTTTTATTCAAACAACTGTATGTACATCATCGTTTTGTGCCCGTGATGCTTAGGTACAGACTAAATACAAGAAGCTACTCGCAATACTACTAAGTCCTGACTCTTATTTTACAAAAAAAGACATTTGACCGTTAACAAACATGTATCCAAACGTTACCTAAACGTTAAATGAGGCATGATTATCTTGTGCATAAAATGCTATTGATACAAATTGCGTATATTGCAGTTCTTATCTAATTAAGATGTTAACATACTAAGTCAATCTATGCTGTTCGTATGTTCAATCCCATGACTGTCCTGTGAATTTCGGCTTGTTTTGTTTCATTCTTGGGTAGATTAAAAACTAAAACAAAGGTAGCGTTCGGAATGAATTTTGCCTTTTAAAAAAGGATAAATGGGCGGTTTTCATCATTGTTTTGTTATCTCAGACCCTAAAAGGGAGTTCAGGCCAAAGCTAAAGTTCAAAGTCACTTACTATAGAGTACATGTAAAACCGCACCATATCAACAGGCAAAGTTATTTTGTGTTCATTCAATAGT
This sequence comes from Heliocidaris tuberculata, assembly GCA_025618425.1. Taxonomy (NCBI): domain Eukaryota; kingdom Metazoa; phylum Echinodermata; class Echinoidea; order Camarodonta; family Echinometridae; genus Heliocidaris; species Heliocidaris tuberculata. Next base: position 31,635,164 of record CM046841.1, read on the forward strand.
GACTCTAAACTTGATCTTGTGTGTTCCAAGAGGAAAACACTGAACCAATTAAGCTTGACTCGAAAATATCTGATTGCTCTTGTCGTTTACATAGCCGGCGGGCCCCCATCGTGCGTATCACCCCCTTAGCTCTCCCTCGGGGGCATAATGCGCTGTCGACCAGGGTATAACGGTAAAGATCACGGTCCATCGCTTTAACTTCCTAACAGGTATTAGATGGTAACTTATCCTTTTTATATAATACACACAAGAGAGTTCAATATATATTTACTCCTTGATGACTACATTACACATTTCCCTGCAAGTAGAGTAGGGGTCCTTTATACCACAATGGCAAACGTGAAAGTGTCAATGATTAGACATGTAACATACGTGGTTTGTTTGCAGATGTATTTCTACCAATACAGGTGCCCACAAGAAACTTAACAATTATTGCAATTTGATAATTTGATAAGTAATCTGAATAAAGTAAAAACATTTTTCTCTATCTATCATGCCTATGCGTAACGTAGCATTTTATATGAGTTTAGGAGTTTAGGATAATTATGATTAATTTTAGAAGAAAACATCCCTTTAAATTATCCATGTGGAAGATTGTTCTTCTTAAATCTCAGAAATACTTGTTAGCGTATCCCATTATGAATATAAGAGTGGTTTGAGCCGGGGACAATTCTAAGAATGTCGAAGATGCTCAAAATTTTGTCGATCCAAAACACAAGGGGTAGTTACCATGGCTATTATAAATTGGCTTGGCCTATTGTGCCTTTTAAAATAAGTTTCCCATCCCTATATGCCTAGAGTTGATCGCGTTTGGAATAGTTAGTATAATAGTAAGACGTCATTCTGAAGAAAAATAATATCCATGACCAAGTCTTGATAATACTGCTGCATCCTCTTCCTATTTACATCATGCTGTGACAATGTTGGAATCAATGAATGAATGTGGTATAGGTTATGGCCCTACTGGGCGTGTCTACACTTAGAATTAGCATTTTGTCGTGCAAAGTGCCTCGGTGAATTGAAAAATAAAGTGCCCCACACCCGATACTGCTTTATACAGCGAAATTAGACTTTACATTAGTTGCGACCCACCCCACCCCCGGGATTTCGGAAACAACTTTCCTTTCGAAGAAATATAAAGTGAAGTGCGCTTTAAATTTCTCATGTTTATGTATATATCTTATAACACATTTTGTTCACCCCAGTTTGCCATTTATTTTCGCATAAAAATGAACTGTATTTTGCCACAATGCGCTGTGGCGGTTTATTTCTTTGAAGTGGTTAACCCCAACATGTGAACGAAGCAAAAAGAAAAGTTGAACGTGGTTATCAATGGAGGAAAGTGGGGTTGACAGCCAATGCCATGTGCTCCTCGCATCTAACCAGCTATTCGGGAGCTTCGCTGTGTCTCTCGGCTCGTCTCAAGCGATTTCCTGGGGAGGCTAGCCCCTCGAGTCTTGTTAGGAATTCCCCCAGCGTGCCTGAGGTTTACTGGATAAAATGTATCCAGCAGCGAGCTATCGTCGCCTATGGCAAACACACTGCAGACAAATTGCAGCGTTTCCGCGAGTGGGAATAATTTGTACAATTTGGAGTAATTGTGGTATTTTTTTTAAAACATAAATATACAGCGAGGTCCCTATTAGAATTTGACAAATCTATCAGTGAAACCGAACTGAAAGCCTGTGCATAGTAAAAGGGAGGGTTTATCAGCATTTATAAATACTCCATAGTAACGCTATGGAAGAGATTTCTTATCTTTTTCTACCTGTAAGTTTTAAAAAAAGTTAGATCTTTGATTTCCAAATCACTGTTTTAATAATTGTCATATAAGCCTTAGTCTCGGTACTAGACTCTAGCATTATGATGATAATCATCTTTTTTTCCATGCGCACTTTCAGATGCTTTCTTCCTGGAGAGGGTATACAGTGGCGGATCCAGGCAGGGGCGCCAAGGGCGCGCGCCCCATTTAATTTGTCTGTTTTGTGATTTTTACCGTGGGAGGGAGGAAGGATCCCCCCATACACACACACACACACCCTCCCCCACCCCTATTTCAAATTCCTGGATCCGCCACTGGTATAATCAAGGAGTTATCACACTCCTTGGTATTATCCTCCTGACTACTATCCACAGGCAGTCCTCGTCCGTTATTCAAGTCTGTTAGAGGCCCGAGGCGAAGCTAGAGAGGGCGTAGTACTCTATAATCATTTAACTATAACAAGTGTCGCAGCTATATTTGGTTAATTTCCTTGAACTAGCGCTATCTCGAATTGTATTTGCGTGGGTTCAACATTGACCCTTTTCAGGTAGGCACGCCATGCTCTTGATATTCAAAATAAGATTGCTATAACCACTGACATAAACCAATGGCAAATCACCGTTCCCAATCATTGTTTAAAATTATCATTTCAAATAAGTTATCATGAAATGCCGTGATATATTGTATACTCAGCTTATTCATATTCTTACTCGACTCTATCACTATCATCTTCTTTTACCTATAGTCCGAAAATTCTAACGATCAACATACGGCAACACTTTCAATGTCAAATATGTCCTGTGGATGGAAATTCTAGGTGAAGGTACAGCGTGTAGGATAACATAAAAATTAACAAACAGCGTGAAAATGTAATGATTTTTCGTGTTGGGTTACAAGTATGTCAGTATGCGGTGCACAACAACATTAACAACAACAACGACAAAAATACTGGCCAAACTTCGTGAGGCGATAACGTATAGGAGACACAAAGAAAGCACGGTGTATACAATTAAAAAAATGTTCCCTACGTCTTGAGCTTTAGACAGCCAAGTGTAGGACTTGTGACTTAGAGCAAAATTGGTGGGAGAACTTTTTGATGGCGTTCTATATTTTGCATCAACGCCACGGTTGCTACGTAAGTGGGGGGGGGGGGGGGGGATTTTCCGAATGTTCATTATTCCGAAGGTTCATAATTCCGAAAATGAAGTAGGGTTTATAATTCCGAACATTTGATGCATTACTCCGATGGTTTGTTATTCCAAAGGTTCGTAATTCCGAAAATGAAATAGGGTTCGTAATTCTAAAAATGGAAAAGGGTTCATAATTCCGAAGGTTCGTAATTCCGAAAATGCAAAAGAGCCCTACATAACTTTTCGGAACTACGAACCTTCAGAAATATGAACCCTTTTATTTTCGGAATTACGAACTGTCGGAGAAACGAACCTTTGGAAATACGAACCTTCGGAATAATGAACATTCGGAAAAACGACATGTAACCCTACGTAGATGAAGTGAGCTTACAAAGGAATATTGCTATAATAAAATGGAATGATTTATGGGGGAGGGGTATGAAGAATTTTAAAAAGATGAGATGAAAAGAGAAGCAAATGTTGGAGAATAAGATAATAGGAATCGGTATATAAAGAAACTTTTTAAAAATAGCGGACATTACCCCCCGACATTGTAATGGCCTTGGATATTCTTCTTCTTCTTCTTCTTCTTCTTCTTCTTCTTCTTCTTTTTTTTTTTTTTTTTTTTTGTTCCCCATGGAGATCGAAACATGCTAAATTGACAGAATTTTAAAATCATTGATACGTCAGTCATCGCTGCACATTTTTCTTTTAGTACAAGCAAATCGCCCACAAACTAACAATATGATGAATTCAATCAGTGAATATTTTAGGCCTTTTCTCGGAATTGTTTTTTAAGTTTAGAGGTAGTTTTGTGGAGTGCGACTTATAATTATACCTCGAACATGAATACAATAAAATAACACGTAAGATACATATTAAAAGAAAGGAAACAGTTATCTTAGATTTGCTCTATAAAATCGTGGGACTGGTTTTTCATATATCATGAAGAAGAAAAAAAAAATGAGTATGTATTCTTCAAAGATATTGACGGGTATTCATGAGGTATACTAACTTTAATCCAGGTTTAAACAATTTAAGTGGTAATTAGTAAACTGATTTATGAAGCGCCAAGTGTCAACCTCTTCGTCTCGTAAATTTTCCCATGAACTAACTATACTAATTTACAAAATTGAAAGAGAATATTGAGTTCTGGGATAGGTAAAACATAATTTGTGAGCTGTTCCGTTCCCTTTACGTCAGTTTGGAAGAACATCATAGTAGAAATGTCCCCTGACAGGTACTGCTCTTCAAATGCCCTTTTATCAGTGTATATTCGAAATATGACGAGGAATAGCGAAAGTGTTCGGGTCGAACATTCATAGCACATATTTATGCAGTCCATTATACTCATTTCTTAATGCAGTGCATGCGCTTTTCAACGAGACAGGGTCCAGTTCTTATCAGTTTCATGATTCCAAAACCTCAAAGTATACACCAATTCTGATGTAGACATAATCAACCTTTCCCAATTGCTTTGAGTTTGAGACAGTTTTTTTCACGATGTAATCCCATGACTAGAACTCAACTTTTTCTTTAACTACATCCGCGTTTGTGCAAATAATCCATGGAAATCTGCAAATGGTTGAGAATTATATTAGTTTAATACTCATAGTATATTTCTCGTCAACATCGAACGCTTTTAGCTTACGACAATGCAATGAACTTCCGACGGACGCAGCGGGATGCACGATCTCTGGAATTCGGTTTCGTCACTGTGTTCGGTGAAACTAACTCTGCTATGAACAGACTGGCTCTTCTTGTGACGTCATTGACTAACTTGGTGAATGCCTTTTTATCCTAACATCCGAAGAGTACTATTTGAAATTACATGGGCTATGTTTAGTTTTTCTTTTCTTTATTTATTTTTGGATATCCGATGACCATGACGACATGATATAAAAATGAATATCTTTAAACTTCTCCTTCTCATTTTGATTTATTTAAGCCAGGCTCACACGTGGCGCCATTTCGACTGCGTAAGTATTTGCCCTAATCGAGGCTCTAAAGAGAATTAATCCATGCGACAGTTGTTAAAAGTATTGTTTGCACTGTTCATTTTGCAATCAATTTTTAAACGATGTCGCTGTTTCATGACGCGCTGAAGTCAGCAAATGAGGCTTCCTGTGAGCCAGGCTTTAAAGGTATCATATGACTTTTTTTTTTTTTTTTTTTGGAGGAATCAGTCTATTTCCGTTACACAACAGGCGTTATTTCGATGTCGTTATCACGTCAGCTACTCGATCCCGTGAAGTCAAAGAGTGCATACGCCTGGACTTCAACGCAATGTGGGCTCTATTTATTTTTAAATCGTTATGTCTGATGACACCCTAAAGCCAGGCGCACACGAGGCGTCATTTGCTGACGTTAGGGCAGCGTCAGTGGCTGGTACGGTCTTTTGCGCGTCATAAAAGAGTGATATCGTTTAAAAAGTTTAATTTAACAGGCTCGATTAGCGCAGCTAATTACGCAATCGAAACGACTCCTCTTGTGAGCCCGACTTACTATTATGTACATGGCGCGTCAAAGATAGCACCAGTTGCTGACTCAGTCTTGCGTCAGTTAAATGACACCTTGTGTGCATCATGCATTAGAGGTGTAACGATATGTTTTTTCGGATTGCAATATTTAAATATATATTGATTCTTTCATAGTATTAAAGCACTGAACAGTGTAAAGACATTTGATTTATCTGCTGTTTCATTAGTTGTGAAATTTCTATTGTTTGGCACGTACAAGTGCTGGGTAGGACAGATTTCAGATTAATTAATCATGTCAACTGAAAAAGAGACAAAGATGAGAATCGACATCTCGTGGCATCAGGCATTAGAGGTGAAAAGCTATTTTTCAAAGTGCATTCACATTAAAGATAAAATTGAGTTATTGTCATGCGATTACATTGTGAAAACACTGTCCCAAAGCAATTGAGAAAGGTTGAATATGTCTACATAAGAATTGGTGTATACTGTGACGTTTTGAAATCATCAAAATAATAAGAAATTTACCCAATTTCGATGAAAAGCACAAGCACTGCAAAAAGAAATGAGTATATGGGACTGCACATACATGTGGCATGAATGTTCGGCCAAAACACTTCAGCCATTTCTCGTCATATTTCAAAATTAATATGACGGCATTTGAGAGCAATCCTTTTTAGGGGCCATTTCTACTGATATTCTTTCAAAGTGACATAAGATGAATGAGAAAGCTCAAAAAACATTTGTCACCTTTCCCAGAACTCAATCTTCTCTTTAAATATACATTGTATTTGATTCTCTCATAATAATACAGCATTCTACATTGTCGAGACATTTGATTTATTGGCTGATTCTGCACTTGAGTAATTTTCATTGTTTGGCGTGTATAAGTTCTAGCTAGGACGGATCTCCGATAATGATTAATCATTTGATTGAAAGAGTGACAAAGATAAGAGGCTAATCACCTGTGTGGGATGACTGGGTCATTAGATACCTGCCGTTTCATTTTGACTATTTAAAATCAGCCGTTTTTGGTATGGTGCATTTTTATTCAATGCATACTTTTTGTTAAATGCCTAGGGAAGAATTATTGCATTCAAAAGCCATTTCGCAGAGTACATACATAATATAATAGTATTTTTGTTTTTAACATCTAGGAAACAGACTTGTTCATGTTTTCTCAAACTCTTTTATGTTTTTCCTGAGCACAATTTTTTTTTTTTGGTCTGAATAGAGTCTAACCAGATCAAGTTATGCCGGATAAGCCAGTTTTGTTCGACGACTAATATTTAGCCTTTAAGTATTACTAATAAAATAGGTGTTAATTCAAACAAAATGAAAACCATAGGAAAGCGTAAAACAAACAAAAACAACTTTTAAAAAAAAATATCACCTCTTACAAAGTGGGAATCAATGCATGCCATTACAACCCTCCAGATATTCGACTCACGCTTGAGTATAAATTGCTAAATTTCCTTTCGAAACAAGTTAAACTCGAACGCCCCCTGGCCATCAGAACAACTTTTTCACCGAGATTTATTTTAGGAACGAAATTGGGGAAAATGAAAGAAAAGTACGAGATGGAATGTTTCAAGAGATTGATTACAAATTTGACATTTCGAAATTGTTTGAATGGAATAATGTGAATGTCTTGATTTTCAGGCACTGTTCCAGGGCCAAAATGTTCCTCGGGAATTGGCTTCTAGTGGCAAATAAGATAAATGTTTTACACTGCAGGGGTAGATAGAATCTATGATTATGACAGATACTGATGATAAACACTCATCGAAAATCTGGAGGATTTAAAAGAAAGGATAGTATACCAGGCATGTGTTGGGCCCAGTTTCATAAAACTTGTTATCAAAAGCAAGTTACCATAATTGTTATAAGCTACTGAAATCCTTCAATCTGATTGGCTTAGAGCGAATTTGTCATATAAATGAGGCAGTTGGTATTGATAACAAGTTTGATGAAACAGGGGCCTGGTCTCGAGACCTGCAACACTGATACCACGCATAATGTTACGCAAAGAAATCTAAAGAAAAGCTAGTTCTATGCAATAGAATGAACAAAGTTCTGGAAATTAAACCTCGTATTCAAGTTTGACTAAATATTGCCCTGTTTAGGCCCTTGCAAGTTGCAAATCTTTTTAAAAAATAGAGAACAGAGCTAAGAATTTCGACAATAATATTCTTTGTATCAAGTGCCTTTTTTACCCACTACCCATCTCCAGCGTTTGTGCATAAACCCTTGACAGCAGTGACGTACGGTGAGTCCTGTCATGGGGGGGGGGGGGGGGGGGGGGGCTTGGTCTTTCATGGTGGATAAATTGCCAATGGTTTGTTTCTCTCAATTCATTCCTTTTTATCGCTAGTCTAGTCGATGTGGGTGCACCCCCCCCCCGTGCCTCCCATTCTTTCCATGCCCCCCCCCCCCTACTTAGCTACGCCTCGAAAATTGAGATCAAACATCAGAACCGCCATTTTGACGCACGTGCACGCCTAATGAAGTGTATTTTGAATCATGTTTTCATATAATTTAACAGAACGTGCAGCCATTTGGTAATACGATTCTAATGAGTTCAAGATGAGATATATAGAAGGTAACCTTTGCATTGTCTGAATAATACTGACACGTTTTCTTTAAACGCCATTACAAAACGATATCAAGTTTCCAATCACGTTGCGTGACCGGGTTATGCTTGTTGATCTTGTAGGGAAGAATGTTGTATATTCCGGCGTTCTTTCATATAAGAACATAGCGATTGGGTAATGGGCGTGGTTTCCTAGCTAGAGGGGGCCAACCCATAGGCGAGGTATCATTTTTAATCAAAATATTGTTCTATGTTTTGAGATGAAACTGTACTGCTCAATTTGATACCTATGCATATCATTGCATATTGCAGCTACGTTCTCTTGCAAATATAGATGATAGATATAGATTTATTTTCATCAATCTGGATACACAGAGAGATTGTTTTGTTCATTAATTCCGAAAAACCTCTGTTCTAGATTGAAAACTGCTTCACCTTCAAAATAAATGACAAAAAGTAGCCCCTGTGGTTAAACTTTGAGCGAAATAAATAAAGTCATCTATATTTACTGCTCCTACATTCGTATCGCCACGATCCCAAAGCTTTATAAAAACAATGCATAAAAATGTGGATGACTGAATATCATACACATAAATAATGAACTTCACATAATGACCTACTGAAGTTATAGGAGCACAAATCAAATTAGAGAGCAGCTGCTGATATATTGCCTATACAGTATGTCCCAGAAAAAAATCACAATCGGCATTTGGGTATCGATTATGAAATAAATCGTTTTGCAATATGACAAGTCATATTGGATTATGAAACTATAACTACTTCTCTACCAGTCCGTAAAGACCCCATCTGATTTGTTCCAATAGTCACGAAGAATAGAGATTTATGTAAAGCATGTCATGGGTCCCTTTCTTCCATCTTTTGTCACTTGGGTGTTCTTGGCATCCACATGAATGGGAGTATTTTGTTCACAATAGACATGTTTGCTTAGATATTCAAATGTTATCAGTTATGCATACCATTTTAAGTTAACAAAGGTAAATAATAATGTAAATAATATCTTCCTAAAAAGATCAAGACTAGTCATTTTATTAGACAGGTTCATAATTTTGTCGAATTATTCACTTTCAGTTACAAAAGACCAACATCATAAATGCCAACCATTCCTATTTTAGAGGAATGATTCCTATCTTTCACCTGCAAACTAATGTGGAGAGCCCTAGATTCCTCTCTTTTCATGAAAACTTCTATGTGAAAGCATACAATATACACTGTATTTCTAATTTTGCCTCGCAAGATTCTTATTTTTCCCTATGGAGGGTTGGCTCCGAAAACTGCTTATTTTTTACATTCATGATTTATTTCGTTTTGGACAAAATATCCAAATATTAAAAAAAATAACAACAAGAACAACGAAGTTAATTATGATGATACATGAAGCATTGCCATAATAATTATAGCAGATAAAAACAACACAGTAGGTTCCTTTTCAAACCATTTGAAAGGAGTTTGAAATTGTTAATTTTGCTTCGTGCGCCTCTCTATTTTGTCAAATCTTGGATGGAAGGGACTTATGACATACGTTTCAAAATTCTCTATTTCTTCGTGACTAGAGAACCAAATTGGATGGATAATTAATTAGTTGTAGTATCACAACCCGAACCATATTCTGATCATTTCATAATTTTGAAAGCTATCAATGCTGAAAGTCTGATTGAATGGGGGGGGGGGGGACAAACTGTAGGAGAGGTAGACATGGTAGGCTACACAAATTAATGACTTTTCTAAAATGCCTGACTTTTGTGTGCTTTATTGTTTTATAAAATTAATAACCCACTTACGTTACGAAATTTTTTTAAATCAAAATCAATAGCCTTAGTGTTGTAGAATCTCTTAAAATCATTTAATTTTATATATAAAACACCCTGACTATTTCGTATTTTTGTCGTGATTACGGGGAGAGTTCTTTGCACATACATACACCGTATAATGTCATAGGATCATGGTGATTGGATCGGGTTGTAAACGGTCCCATACATGAATGTTTGAATATTGGTAGCTTGCATAGACAAGCTACCCCGAAGGTACCCCTCCCTGGCCCTGGCCCATGGCCCCTGAGGCAGCCCCTAATGCTCCAACAAATTTGTAGAGATCACGGGCTCCTGTAGAGGGTTTGTAGAGGACCTGTAGAGGGGCATGACTCCTTGTCTTATGACCAGCTGAGATACCTTGCTGCGTCGCGCCCACACAGTTATACCTGTAACCAGGTGTCTCCCAGTCATAGCTAGACATCAGAATCAGCAACTATTCGATGATAAAAAGGAGTCTGGTTCGAAGGTAAACTTGAGTTTGGGGTCTTGTCTTATCCCAATCAATCGCAAGTCCTCCAATCAATCGCAAATTTACAGTCTCCTATCTCTTATGTACAGAGTTGCTATTGGTATCAATCTCAAATTAAATTGCAATCAATCACTATTCTTTATATTAAGACGGGACCCTGGTGATGATGGAAAAATTATCTTAGGCTCGGTATCTGTTAAACTATTTTGGAGGTAATATATAAATTATAAAAATTATAATGAATATAATATATCATTATAATACTATCATTATTATAAATAATAATAATAACAAAAATTATTTCATTATTATTACTACTATTATTATCATTATTATTATTATTATTATTATTATTATTCATTATTGTTATTCATAATAATAATGATGAAACAATAACAATGATAATAATAATAACAACAATTACAATTGAGACATTATGATCATTATAATGCTGAGTAAAAATCAAGAACAGTGTGAAAACTGAGCTATAATAGATTTCCTGATGCACGACAAGCATATCTGGCTACATATCAATATAAAAATATCATAGTTTCTTTCTGGGGCCTACTGGGACATGTGCATATTTGTTAAACATAAAATGAAGAAACAAGCAATTAAAAACTTGCAATCCCTGGCAATTATATTATTTTTGTCATCGTTTTGGTAATATCAACCTATACTGGCTATCTGGTTATCTAACAACTGAAGTCAAAGAAATAAGACGAATTCCTTTCTTGGGGGGGGGGGGGTACGCAAATAATTCATGTTTATGCTCTTTGACAATAGACTGTGAATAAAACAACCATTATAAATTTAAAACGATTTGAATAATTTCCTGCTTTTTAAAATCATGCCAACCCATCTTTATCATAATGCATTGGTGACTGGTGATTACAGAAGGGGGATGATCTTCCACCCTCTTCGCCTAGCATCGCTTGTCGGTAAGGAAAAAAGAAGGGGGGGGGGGGCAACAGCCGATCATGACCAGAGGTTTTCAAGAACAACATCACTTTGAATTCGATAGAAAGGAATACGTCTCTTTTGCGACTTAAAAACAATAACACCCTATCATTATGGCGAAATTAAATTTGTTATAGAAATTGACTGGGGCAGAATGCAGCCGACTTGTTTCGCTTTTACTATTAATACTTATTTAACGCGGGAAAAACGTGCTTGTTTGACTTGGAGGGGGGAGGGGGGGGGGGACTCCAAGTGTGTGTAGATAGAAAATTGAAACATCATTCAGTCGGGGTTAAAATTGACATGACTGAGCTTTCGATAACCATTGATTGACTTTAGATCTATTTCAATGGGATATAATACTGGCTTCTGTAAATGAATATAATCTCTATGTAGTTTTATTACTGATGCTTCAATTGATAAACCGATTGAAAAGTCTAACTTTATATATGTTATATAACCATGATAACTAAATGAGTGAGGTTATACCAAACATTTTCAATCAAACTGCCATTTCAAATGAATTTTTCAAAAAAATCACACCAGGTTAATGTAATAGTGTGGTGAATACTTTGATGATAGATTACGCAAGGTCAATATATTTAAATCATTCAAAATGGACGCTGTTATTTTCTCTTTAAAAAATCTTAAAACAATACACATCGATGAGACCTAAGCCCATGTATGTATGTTTTTTCATAGTGGCCCACCAGCAGGTATTGGGCCATCCTATTTGACAGCATGCAATGTATAAATTACAGAAAAAATGCCGCAATCATATTCGAAGGCAGAACTACATGTACATTGAATAAATCATTTCTTTTGAAAATTCAAACATGGGAAATATTAGTCCATCTTGGAAACAAATAATTCTTCAACCCAAGGGGCAGGGTTGATTAATGGAATGGCTCTACACTACAAAAGTTAGGAGAGGGAAATACACATTCATAAAGGCATTACATATTGTCTTTATCCTTCAGACGGATTCTTGTTTACCGTTCTTGACCATGTTGACTGAAAAACGGGAATTTTGAAAAAGAAAATACTTACAGCATTTTCCTTAGCTCCATCATGAAGAAGACCTTCCTATTCGTTTAGGGCCAAAGTATCTGGTCCGGAGGCGATATATTCCAGACGGTCAACGGACCTCACCTAGAAGACATGAAGATGATGATGATGATCCTTCAAAGACGTTTACTATGACTGATGAAGTCTCCTACAAGACAGTTGTGTGTTACAGTTTCCCTGAAAGCGTTTGATTGACAAATGATTCTCAGGGAAATATGGCGTTCTTCAACGACGTTTAATCGAGTGAATTTTGAGTTCACCACTAAAAATGATTTTAATTCTACTGTGAGCCCTGTACACTCTGGATGAGGATGCTATTGCTAATGCTGGATGACTTTGTGAATTAGGTTTTAATTCCTCTATCCAATGAATCAGTTCTAGTGTTTGGTGTAGCTCTAGGCCTACAAGTATACGTGACCTACTAGCAGATGAAGAAGCGCTCAAAGCTATTGCATTTTACAAAGCACTGCTCTACACACGCAATGCAAGCTGTGCTCTTCCTACGGCGACTGATGTGGAAGAACCGCTGGGAGAAGCTGCCAGAGGG
>CM046841.1:31650498-31897330 GCA_025618425.1 Heliocidaris tuberculata
GTAGTAGTAGTAGTAGTAGTGGTAGTAGTAGTAGTAGTAGTAGTAGTAGTAGTAGTAGTAGTAGTGGTAGTAGTAGTAGTAGTAGTAGTAGTAGTAGTAGTAGTAGTGGTGGTGGTGGTGGTAGTAGTAGTAGTAGTAGTAGTAGTAGTAGTAGTAGTAGTAGTAGTAGTGGTAGTAGTAGTAGTAGTAGTAGTAGTAGTAGTAGTAGTAGTAGTAGTAGTAGTGGTAGTAGTAGTAGTAGTAGTGGTGGTGGTAGTAGTAGTAGTAGTAGTAGTAGTAGTAGTAGTAGTAGTAGTAGTAGTAGTAGTAGTGGTAGTAGTAGTAGTAGTAGTGGTGGTGGTAGTAGTAGTGGTAGTAGTGGTAGTAGTAGTAGTAGTAGTAGTAGTAGTAGTAGTAGTAGTAGTAGTAGTGGTAGTAGTAGTAGTAGTAGTAGTAGTAGTAGTAGTAGTAGTAGTGGTAGTAGTAATAGTAGTAGTAGTAGTAGTAGTAGTAGTAGTAGTAGTAGTAGTAGTAGTAGTAGTAGTAGTAGTAGTATAGTAGTAGTAGTAGTAGTAGTAGTAGTAGTAGTAGTAGTAGTGGTAGTAGTAGTAGTAGTGGTAGTAGTAGTAGTAGTAGTAGTAGTAGTAGTAGTAGTAGTAGTAGTAGTAGTAGTAGTAGTAGTAGTAGTAGTAATAGTGGTATAGTAGTAGTGGTGGTGGTGGTAGTAGTAGTAGTAGTAGTAGTAGTAGTAGTAGTAGTAGTAGTAGTAGTAGTAGTAGTAGCTGAATGGTAGTATTTTTTTTAGAAATATGGTCATTCTAAGTCTATATGAGATTGCTTTTGTGATGTTAGTAATATTTTTAAAGGATATCGCTAGCTAATTGTAGACAAATTGGACCTTGATTATGTTTAGCGTAGACTCGGATGATTATAATGATAGATACATTTCTGTGTATTTATATCTCTAAAACATAAAATGCGTTTAATTTGTCTGTAGCTCCCTCATTTCTTAAGAAATAAGGTGATTCTAAGTCTGTTATATGAGATTGCTTTTGTGATGTACCCTGCATCATTCTTTGTCTTTTTAACCAACAGGCAGCTCAGGTATAGAGCCTTCTTCACGGAAAGAAGCAGTTAATAGCTATTTTTAGAACTCAGCACCCACTTGTCAAACTTTTGCTTGATAATGTGGGTGTGTGTTTATAACCACATACAGACATCACGCTGAAGTAGGAATGTGAATGATAATTCTCCGTTTCGATAAAAACAACGGCCCACAACATATCAATGAGCACAATAATGAGGACATCCATGAACTTACTACACAATAATAATAATAATTCATGGGCGCCGGAAGAATATTTTGAAAAAGGGGCTGGGAGAGTTCCGAACAAAACTTGCCTGAACAAAATGCAAATTTGCCATCAACATAAGCGATAAGTATAGGTACATTATGAAGAAATGGGTGGTGGCATTCGGGAATAGTTATTATAATTCCATGAATTCAGAACAGTGATTTGGTTGGTCATAACGTAAGATATGGCTACGAGATAAGTATATTTGTGAATAAGGAAAGGAAATGGTTGGGACGTTATTGGCTGCAAGTTAACTATACTTATTTTGTTAAAATCGTATCAACAAAAGTCGGAGCACAACTCTAATAATATTTCCCTTAATCTCTCCACATTGAGAACATTTAATTATATCCTTTTTTATCCATTTAATTATAAACTTAGACATTCAATTAATTTAGATAAAATGCATTATAAATAATGCACTTTTACAACAAACAAAATTTAAAAAAATTGTCATTCAGGAGGGACTATGGCCTAGACTTTTGCTAGCTCGCTCGCAAAAATAACTAAGAATTCATGGAATACCGCTTTACACTAATGACATTAAAATAGTGTAAAACAAGTAGTATTGTATAGATATGAAAATCATACAATTGATAAATAATCAAGAGATGAGGAAAGGACGTCGTCCAATGCCTATCCCCCCCCCCCCCCCCGTCCATGCAAATTAGTGCTAAAACATTGGAATTTCTCGCTGAAATGCATGGGTCACCATTGGCTTGCGGTCCCCCCCCCCCTTCCCGACGCCAAGGTCCAGGTATACCACTGCGTCATTGAGAAAGTAAAATTGTCAATAACTTGGTTATAAGTGAATCCAAATTGATGCGTACTATATCTGCCCTACATAGCAACAGATGTTCTATAGATGACCGAAGTGCTGACGTCATATTCGCTGTCGTCCGGGATACTGGTTCCAAACAACAGAGCTCGTGCATGAGGTTCACCGTGAAACCATTCAAGCAACGGGCTGGAGCAGTACAGGGCAAATTCAGTGTTTGGCCCTGTTGTGATCACCGCGCCGTCGTTAAGCTCAAAATTGTTTGGAATCAGCAACCTTGACAATAGACCGCTTCTGTAATGTATACAAATTTATGGACATAATTCTCTGAGCTCCTAGTGACGAGCTATTCCATTAACCTGCTTTTTATAAATGAGCCTCAATGCTTGGAATCCAGTTTGCATACATTATCTGTTGCTATGTCCGGCAAGCTTTCAGGTTGTCAAGAACAACCTTTGTTTGAAAGGTATGTATAAAATTTGCAACATTACCGAAGCGGTCTATTTGGCAGGTATGACGTCACACTTCAGTACTCTATTGGAAATAGATTCAACAGTAGAGATACTATTGTACGTTACAGGTGAACTGAATAGTTCGGTCTAACGGAAGTTGCAAAGGAACAATCATCAATTTAAATACATTGCTGTAATTGCTTACCATCCTTATAAAAATCAACTTGAATTCTCTTAAAATATCGATTTACTGATAAATACACAACTATTGTACAAATGAGAAAGTTGCATTATTGACGAATTACAGAGTTATAGAATTGATGCTCAAAAATATATTATGTTTTTAATATGTGCAAATGCAAGCGATACAAACAGACTGCTAACCATTTTTATTCAGCGAAATAAAAGCTATTTTCCCAACGGTTATGATTGTAGTAATCAAGTAGTCAGGGTCCCAATGTTTAGTAATCCTCCACCTATATAGAAAACATAACATTAGATTACGTAAAATTACGGGATCGATCCTAGTATTAATATTTGACAGTGTGGTAGATCTGCAGATACCACACTCCCGTTGAAAAGAAAAAAACAATATCATGAACATTATAGAGACCAGGGTGGCGGTCTCGAAGTGGTAAAAACTCAGAAGCAGTAGATTTTTTACAGGAGGAGCAAATTATGTCAACTGTCAAATTCTGCTAGGAGGGAGACCCGTATTTTTCCTTCTCACCAGCCCTCCCAAACTCGCTCAGTGGTGGTGGCGATTTTTTTTTTCTCCAGACCTCAAAAAGTCGGGGGGGGGGGGGGGGGGGTTATCAGACGTTTTGCTCCATGATTCTCGGACAAGCAAAAAAAAAAGTATAAGTTCGAAAAGGTAGGTCCATATTTTTTTCGTCTCCCCAGTCCTCCATAAGTCCCCCTACCCCCCCCCCCCCCCCCTTGGGTACGCTAGTGCTCAGAAGTGATGAAAATATCATAATGGACAATCAGACACATCAGGTGACCGTCACACCCCAGAAATCTTTCACTGGAAAGTTATAATGCTCGTTGAACACTGAACTATAATTAACATTTATGTATAATCGTATATCTGACTCAGAGCTGCTGGCTTTGACCGATGATGACCATGGGCTCAAATCCAGGGGGGCAGGGTTACATGTCCCCCCCCCCCCCCACCTTTTTGAATAACTTTTTTTTTTTGTCAGAGAATTTTTGGACGAAAACTAAAGCCCCCCCCCCAAAAAAAAAAAAAAAAAAAAAAATGCGATAACCTTTTTTTTTTTTTTTTTTTTTTTTTTTTTTTTTTGCTTGTCAGAGAATTTGGAGGAAAGCTAGACCCCCACATTGTGATAAACTTTTTTTTTTTTTTTTTTTTTTTTTTGGGGGGGGGGAGTTGTCAGAAAAAATGTTCAGACATTTCGGACAGGTACAAAAGTTAAATCATGTGGTGACCCCCCCCCCCCCCGAATTTCAAGATGGATTTGCGCCTGATCGACGTCAAAGATAGTGCACCGTGGCCTTGTAGAGCTCCTTTAGAGAAAGATGTGCGTATGGAAGTCCGATTTTTAATTTATTTTTAAAACAAAAGGACGTTCGGATTCTTTCTATTCAGATAATTCATGTGCCCATAACGCTTGAATACAAAAGTGGCATTATAGTGAAAACAAATTGGTGTTCAAATTATGTGTGACCCAGCTCTTCTCGAATGGGACTCTCTGGTCATTCTGTACAGGACGCCAGGGCGCCACCTTTCGTTTACATATAACAAGCTGCATAAAAATGGAATAAAGGCTTTTAAAAAAAAGTTGTGTATATTTATTTAACAAGTGTTTTAACATGAAATCAATAGAATACTATTTACATGGAATGTTAATATCATTATCATCGTTGTCATTATTATCATAATTATCATAAATAATAGTAAGAAAATAATCTGCCAATAATACGGTTAGAAATGCTTTGAAATGAGGCATACTTCTTATACAAAAGATGCTCTCGACAAGAGCTCTACTTTACCGGCATTTGCCCAGCATAGCAACAATTGTTGGATAGAAGATGGATTCAACAAAAGAGATGCAGTCATGGGTTGCAGTTAGATTGAATAGATTGTTCTCAACACGATTTTGTTCAAACTTTCTACACTCTTTGTTTTTTCTGATTTTTCTGATAATCTTCAGATCAACTTCTAATATTATAGGATTATATTTATCTTTAAATAAAATCTCGAGTTCTGTATTGAAATTAACATGTCTAATAAAATCATGAAGTATAACGAAACAAACAAACAAACAAAAAAAAGCTTTCATGCAGAATTTCAGAAATTATATGTGTACCTTAAATTGAAAGTCGACCCTGGTATTAAGTTGATTGGAATAAAATAAGAAAAATGAGAGAAACAGATTAGTGAAAGTTTGAGCAAAATCCGACAAGAAACTATAAAATTTTTGAAGTTGTAATGAATCAAACTGTCAACTCCGTGACGTATCTTGCGAGCTCCTCTTAAATTTCCTCAGTAGAGGAAATCTCATCAATTTTTATTTCTTAAGTTTTATGATGAAGGAATAGTTTGTTTCATACAGGTTTGGTGTAAAAACATATGAGCAATTGTTATATCTAAGGCGCATGTATGATTGGATATTTTCTTTAGAGAAATTGGATATTAATGATTTAGGGGTACAGGGCACATGGGAGAGAAGTTCGAAAGATACGTCAAGGAGTTGCCAATTAGTGTTTGATTGATTACAATTTTTAAAAATTCATAACTTTCTTATTTCTTATCGGATTTTACTCGAACCTTGACTGATCCGTGTCTTTAATTTTTCTGCGTCCTTTAAAACCAATAGCAAAGTGGACATGTGGAGTTTCCCTTTAACATACGACTTTCTCTTTCTCTTTATTAATCTTCACTTCATACAATTTGAAATAATATCTTAAACAGACACAAAGAGAAATAAATCAAAATACATTCGTGCAAAGATTTAATGTTCTTTGCATAGTTTCTAATATACATGTAGATCATCGTTTCGATCATTGTGTAAATTGTACGGGTGAATTCTCGGAATACGACCATTCTCCATTTCGGAATAATCTTTTACTAAACAATATTATCAATCGGTAACGAGTTTGCTCGTTACATGCTGTCAGTATCATGGGGAATTTAAGAAATCTATACAATCTCATAAAATATCCATTTTCTACTATTTACACAATAAGATTTGTTATATAATCCAATATAAAGTTATAAATAAGTAAACATTTCATAGGTTTCAGGCGAAAATTATATTTATTGAAAAGTGAAAGTAAACCCAAATAGAATGTCTTTGTCAAAGTTGTTTTCTTAAGTTAGAAAAGGGTCCATAACATCAGTGACTTGTCAAAGTGATATGTCTACTATACTGAATGATCCATCTACCACCGGTAAATAATGGAATATATTTATCTAGTAACAATCATTCAATTCTATAAGGGAAATACACAAAAACATTTTCAGTTTTTTCAATTCAATTCAAGAGATTTGCAAGTTTGCTTAACAGTTTTCATCAGAAATTTCCTTTCACATCTTTAGAACATATTTTCTAAGAAATCTTAGATTAGGTGGATATGGTATGGGGTCTTAGCCTCTCCTTTCTTAGCCTCTCCTTTCATACCCCCCCCCCCTGCCCCCTCTATGGTCTGCCCCTCCGGCGTGCTTCTCCATATAGTTATGCTACTACTGCCTAAAGAAGCATAACTCTCTGTAGGCAAATCAGCGCCAGTTGGACATCATGCACACTGTTGCAAGCTCCCCTAGGCATACGAAATCTGAGGTAACCACCATTTTGTGATGTTTTATCATTGTTTTCTTCTGGGCTTGTAAGATGGCATATCAACTGTCCCCGTCTTATATTTGCAGAATTCTTTAACATAAATTACTATTTTACTATAAAAATGTACAGCCGGTTTAGTAAAGTGCCACCGCGGTCGCTGGATACGACGTTACATGACGACAGTTGTGGAGTATGTCCTGACGGAACGCGTACGATCTCGAGCTTCCTTCGATCGTACAACCGTTGTTCGTCGTCTCTCATCCGTATCATCCCTGGGAAAAATACAGGAAAAAGTTTTGAACACTGAGACAGAAATGAAAGAAAAAAGGGCAATGCAGTGTAATGGTAGGTGTCGTTACAGATGACAAATAATGTGACTAATAATGTGACTATGTGAATCATGTAGATTATCACAAACAGTACCAAGAATTGTTTTTCTTAGATCTACCCTAGATCTACTGTGCAAAGATTAGATATGGGCTACAGATTACCCCTTCCTTTTCTTGCATTTTCTTTCCTATTTTAAAGTAAAACAATCCTATGATCTACATAATCATTTATGCACAAGGATTCTATTTCACAGTCAATGACATCTGTAATGAAATGAAAAATGAATGGTTTATTTACCTCCAGATTTCTAGAATGGTTTTATTCTTTTTCCTCTGTTCTTCGGTGATCGGGTAGAAAGCCAGCGAGATGAAACCTACGATAGTACAGCCCAGAGGTACGGCAGAGACGAGGATACGCAGTGTGAGAGATACAGAGTCTGGTTGATCACAGGCTCCTGACTCGTATCCAGAGGCCCTTCAAGTAGAGACAAAAAGAGAATAGAATAGGTATTGAAGATTGTATTGAGTTTACGAATACTAAGTGCAAATTGAAACATGAACTATTGAAAAAAGTACATATTGAAAGTATATATTGATACTTTTGCTTTGAAGTTGACTATCGATTGGCGTGCTTTTAGGGGAGGGTGGGATATAAAGGAAGGGGGATGTAATGGTGGAGTAAGAGGAAATTAATGACGATGAGCAAGGAAATAAAAAATATGCTTCCGGCTTAGAGGGCGCTATACTCCCATGTCCCACCGATTTCAGATACGCAACTATGGCCCTGCTTCCCATTGATCGTATCTTGTTAGTTAAAATTTAAAAAAATTCCGTACATGCCCTAGCTCAAAATCTAATCTATATTCTAATCATAAAGGACCACATGACGTACCCAGATTGAAAGAAGACCAATGGGATGTATGACCAGTGGGACTAGACCTGAAAATGGTCCACTGGCCCTATGTCCAATCGGTGCATGGAAACCGTGACCCCAGCAATGGTATTACGACGAATAAATTTAGGACTTGGGACCGATTGGAAGTAGGAAGAATTGTAGCTAGGTAAAGTGGAATGAAAGAGATTTCTCCAATAAGCTGGCTTACCCGAGTGCTAACGTTGAGACAGCCAATGCACAACCGGCTCCCATCTTTGTGAACATGACGAAAAACGAATAGAAGACTGCTTCATACGTGCTCCCTGTCTTTATTACGAAATCGTCGATGACATCGGGAACCATAGACCTAACAAAACAAACGATAAATACACGATTAGCTTTAATAACGATTAACTCTATGTTCTTTACTCATTAAGAAACTACTAGGAGCAGGAATGAACTTCAAGAAGGAAGTCAGAGACTAGCAATCAACTACTTTACCATTAGGAACTAATCAACCAACCGGTCAACCTACTAACTACTCCAACCATCTATACCCATCTACTCAACAAGGGGTAGATCTGGGATGTTGATAAAAGGGGGCACAATACTCCCCAAATTTTCTCACAAGCAAACATAAAAAGTGATCCGATTTCAGGGGTGCCTTTCAACTAAAAAAATTATAAGAAGTAACAACAACAAATAATTATAAAAATAAAACATAAAAGGTGCTCTCCTGAAAAATAGGGGATGGGCATTTCTGGAGTTGTTGCCCCTTTGGTTTCAAAGGGGCACAGGCAGGTTGTGTGCCTCTAAATCCGGCAATGTACCCAATCAACCAATTAACCAAACTAAGTAACTAACTAACCAGCCAATTTACTTTTACTCTCTCTCTCTCTCTCTCTCTCTCTCTCTCTCTCTCTCTCTCTCTCTCTCTCACGCACCTACACACCCTCTCCCTACCCCCTACCCCCCCCCCCCTCTCTCTCTCCCTCACACACACACACTTCCGTCTCTCTCTCTCTCTAACCTACCATGGTACGAGCATGACCACCGCTACAGCATTGCCAGCTAACACACCAATGATATAGAGAGCCCACGGATAGCCGGCTGGTAAGAAGGCATGGGCAAAGAACATGGGAATGTTCGCCTGTGTTTGGAAAATTATGGATTAAAGAGATTGACAAGCATTCGGTGGAGGGAAGGAAGAGGGATTTCAAACCAGACGAAAAGCAATAATCATTCTTGTTCATACAAAACACTACTATTAAAAATTTGTATTATCCTCATTATTATTTAGAACGTCAATCATTGTCAATTATATTATATATTTCTTTTTGTAAACATAGCTACATGTATAGTTTGATATCATAATTAGTCATTTTCTATAAGGGGAAAAGATCCTGCATGCCCTAACATGGATCAGCTTTGCGATGTACTTTTATTACATGCTGACAACTACAATATAATTTGTATAATCCAGTAATATAATGTTCTAATGTGATCTCTCAAGTTTTTGAGTCTGTATTTTTTTTTTTTTTTTTTTTGCTGTTGTTGTTGTCTTTTCTGTTCAAATCTTTAGTTTTGTAAGCGCTATGGTACTTTCTGTTTTTAGTGCCCTTACATATTCGATATCATTATTACTATATGAATTACAGTGTTAACCATGAAAGGAAAAAATTTCTTTTCGCTGAGCATGGTCTGAAGAAAATTTACTATTAGATTTCAGTCAAATATTGTGTCTCTCGTACTCACCAACGTTCCTACAAACAGTGCGGCTTTCTTTCCGAATTTCTTTAGAAATAACTGCCAAAGAGGCATAAGTGCAAATCCGAAGAACTAAAACGGGAAAGAAATATTAGGAAAACTCTGAGTAATAGTAATAGGCAATGATGTTTTTTTTTATTTTTTAATGGTAATAGATTTCAAAAAAGTTCCATCCTTTTTAGCACATGTATAACATGTTTGTCAGATCCCAAATCAATTTGTCAGGAGGGTAAGGCTTGGGTCTCAACCTTAAAAGAGAGAGAGAGAGAAAGAAAAACCTCCATAAAACTTTGTAACCAGTATTCGAAGGGCAAATTAGACTGTGATTCATTTGCCAGGTTTATTGGAAAATTGAATGTGTGGATGTGTCTATCAATAAAGGTATTAAGTGTGGTCTGTCTTCACACTGTGCAAATAAACACGTACATTCCCACGTACATCATTTTGTACTATACTTGTAATCAACCTCATGCAGCTCGTCTGCTGGGTATGTTGTTTTCTTCATATGAAGATGTGTCGTGAGATATCATACGGTATGTGCAGCAAAATGAGATGGTAAAGAGTCACTGTAAAACTGTTACATAGGTCATACCCATGTCATCCACGTTTCTTGGCACGATAAAAACACGACCTCTGACACACACTTACTATGATTACGATGATAAAATTTTGATAGTTGTCTTCCTTCATTGCATATTTGATGAATAGTGCATAATTTCCCTGGATAGTCTGTCGAGAAAAGGAGGAATAAGACCAAAAGAAACTAAAGAAAAATTATGTTTCTAAACAACGGTGTCACTGAAATATACTAAAAAACATTTCAAAATATAGACCTATATGAACAAGCACAATTATGATACCATGGATTCAGGTACAAGAACATTATATTGTAATTTCAGGAAGTATGAGTCACCCTTTTACCTTCGAACTTACACCAAGGTCGGTTAAAATGAAGTAGCACGCGTTTCCATCGACATTGTGCTGTAAGAATTCGTCTGCATGTATTTATACAGGGTGCATGATGTCATAGCTATGAAATGAAGAGATGTGAATTGATATAGTGGTTCCTTCATTTGGTTTTCAATCGAAAGGTTGAGGGTTCGAATCCCAGCCTGGCACTAACATCCTCTGACAAGACATTAATCCACATTTGCGACTCTCCACCCAGGTGTAAACGGGTACATGATATGCCAGAGCGATACATTATTTGGCCACTCGGCTTTGACCCGGGTAATAATGTTGAACGGCCAGGCCAGGAGCGTCATGGCGTGACAGACATGAGCACCATACAAAAAACCTTCACATTATCGTTGTTGCGAACTTCACAATACAAGAATATAAGATTTACTCACCATGACCGAGAGTAGAAGACATAAGAATGAGAACATGAGTGTGACGTAGGGCTTGAATGTAAGAACCTTTTTCAGTCCTGCTAGGAAATTTTGTTCCTCATCGCTATCTTTCTTCTTGACTGAAATGAGGTAAAATATCGAATATATTTCAGAAGTAATATTGTTTTGGTTATCTTAATAGGAAAGAGAGAGACAGAAAGAGACAGTGGACGGAGAGAGGAAAATAGAGAGAGAGAGAGGGGGGGGCGGTAAGAGAGAGAGACAGAAAGCGAGAGAGAGAGAGAGAGAGAGAGAGCGGGAGAGGAAAGTATGCAAACAGAAATAGGCAAGATAGATACAGAGAACATATAGGCAGATAAATATTTGTTTTTTAATCTCTTTTTTCATTTTTTTTAATTACTTTCCTTTGATGACCTGTTTCAAAGCTAAAATACGGAGCGTTGGTCAGTGTTATATATTATTGGCTTGTATGTCTTGTATGAGTAGATCTTTATCAACACTTTGGCTTGCATTTGATTAGCTTGAGATATCTGTTTTCATTTCCTTGTCTTGTTTCACTTACTTTTCTTTTCTGTGGTTCCAATTAAAGTACAGAGCGAACTCAGCAACAAGACTATACAGATGGCCAATGCTCCAATACCATAACCCTTTTTCTGAAATAATAACAACAAAATTCACTACTTTTCAATTCTTACGGTAAAATGGAGAGAGAGAGAGAGAGAGAGAGAGATGAGGGAAGAGTGAGTGGGTGAATGATAGATACAGAGATAAAGAGAAAGAGAAAGTGGAATCTGCATTATAGACAATCGAAGAATAAAGATGAAAGAAAGAGAAATATTTATGTTAAGCTTTCATTGAATTAAGGAAAACAGACCAAAACATTATAGGTGAAGTACTGATGATTTAACATTCCAAAAATAACTTTTCAAAAAATACAACTGAAAATCTCAATTTTTAATATACAGTATTTTACATTTCAATAGTATTTTACATTTCAATATTGCAAATTAATCGCATTTTCGATTCTGCATGATTTTTGGTAGAGGGCTTTTGTCTTACTCCCGAATATCAACTTTCAACAATAAATGTTAGCGAGCAAGCAAAGCGAATTGGCCATTTTTTTTTTTTTAAGACTTCTCTTTCGATAACATCCACTTGTGGTACATTATTAGCATTTAATGTAGTTTTCTGAATGAAGTATATTAGGCTAGACAATTAGGATTTGGCTAGATAATAGGAAGCTGCGCATCTCTCGCTTGCCGAATGTTGGGATCCCCCTCCCACCCCCCCCCCCCTCTCTCTCTCTCTCTCTCTCTCTCTCTCTCTCTGTACATGTTCAGTTACCTCTTGTTCGAGATATGAGGTGGAGTTTTCAAAGGTCGAGTTGTCGTTACAGACTGGTCGCTCAGAGTCCCTTGTGTAGGCCAATACAGTTTGCCCCATTATAAGGTTGCCCAACAAATTCGCCGCTACTTCACATACCATTCCTGAACAAGTAATGCAATACAAAAAGGATAATTGAAAAAAGAATTATATTAATGGGGAAAATACAAAAAGGAAGCAGCTGACGAAAAAGTACTCAATGGGGAGAGGAGGTATTGCCACTTACATGGTTTATTATATCTAGGTCCTTTAATGTAATTGTATTTTTTGACGAATCAAATGAAATCACATCAGATCAAATTAAAAAGCTAATACTCTTTTGGGTGCGTCATTTCCACCCACCCCTCGAAAATAAGTATTGTTATGTAAAATATGCAAAGCCAAGTCAACAGAAACGGACAATATTTTATTCATCTGAAAATATCATATTTCTTCTAAGGTTTATGCATTTACATGTATGATTTGACCCTATGATATCACCCGTTCCCTAAAAAAAAAAAAAAAAAAAAAGGAAAAACAACAGCAAACAATCAAAACAAACTTACGATAAAGTGTGGCCGAATCCCTCTCCGCTTGATTTTCGGTGAGGTAGAATGTTAGAGTTGAATAAGGCATATAGTAGAGCTGGTGAGAGAGAGAGAGAGAGAGAGAGAGAGAGAGAGAGAGAGAGAGAGAGAGAAGAGGAGAGAGGGAGGGAGTGAAAGAGATCAACGTCATAAACTTTTTCTTAATACCGTTGGCAAATGCAAAAAAAAAAAAAAACAAACAAACATACAAAACAAAAGCTTTAATGTCAAAAGATTTAATTCATTGCACAGAATATCCAATACATGCATGAGTTATTAAACAGTTTTGATATTACTTATTGCTTAAAAATCATAATCAACAAACAATATATGTGATTCATTGAGGAATGTATTGGATTATAAAAACAATGAATATTTCGTTCCCAACTTCTTTGAAGAAAAAAAAATCACATGCAAGTATTAACTATATAGTGACTAGCATGACTAGTGTCTAGATTATTATGGTATACCATAAGATAATCTAGACACTATATAGTCTTGCTCTCTCTCGAAAAAAGAGTGAATTTTCACTATGTTTTCACTCCCCCGGGAGTCACGTCAGTGATCACTTGTTTAGGAGTGAATATCGAGTGACTATCGAGTGCTCTCTTAAAGGAAAAGAGTTGAGTTTCACTCTATTTTCACTCCATTTTCATTCCCCGGGGAGTGACGTCAGTGATCATTCGAACTGTTATAGAAAGTGTAAGGGTTTTGATAATTTTGTTCAATATTGGTATTATATTTCTTGAGAAAGAAATGCATCATCTGTATGGTTCACTCCCTCAACAACTGTATTCTATCAATACATTTCTTACCGACAACATTGTTTGGAAGCCACAGTAGAATAGAAGGTACCATGCCATAAGATATGGCTCACGGTCGAAATCGGGAACGAACCAGATGAAGAAATAGAGTATCGACGCAGCTGGAGCACCAAACAACATCCTGAAATATGAAATTAAAAATGGAAAGGAAGAAACTCATCAAAAGCAGACAAATTGAAATAAGGAAGATAGAATGAGTATCCACGAAAGAAAGAAAAAAACGTTTATCACGTTTATAGGAGCAGCCGAATTGAGAGAGAAGGTACAAAGCCGATCAACATGATCAAGATGGTTATGGATACGTAAACATCCCCCCTTTTTTTAAAGAAACACACACACACACACACACACACACACACAGACATTGGTATTAATATGCCAAACACCATTTATTTAATGTACGATAAAAGAGCAATGAAGATAAAATGCCTTGCTCAAAGATGTAAGTGCCGTACCATGGATCAAACCCACAATATTCGCATTTCCAGTGTCATAGACGCATGCAGAATCTCCCTGGGAGGAGGAAGGATTGGTGTTACGGCATATTCAATGCTGAACCAAGGAGTTATCACAGAACAGTTCTGTGATAACTCCTTGGCTGAACATGCTGAATTCAGTCTACTATAACCAAGGAGTTCTGTGATAACTCCTTGCTATAACTTCATAACTATTTTGGTGGTTGTTGGTAAGAACGTATTTATAAATTCATGAAAAATCAGTGTTGTCTGTCTGCTAAACCCTCTCTTCTTCTTATATCATCATGATCATGTCCTTCACCATAATCAAATTATTATACGACAATACACGCAATCATTTTTTTTTAATCTTTTTTTTTTTCTTTTTTGACAAGGTATGCTTTTTTAAATATAATTTGTTTCTTTGTACCCTTCTTGTATTCATAACATCTATTATTTCTCTGCAACCGCAGAAAGTATTCTCGGTCACTCATTGCTTGTAAATATGCTTTCGCTTAGTTTGAAAAATAAAGTTTATTTGCTTTTATAAGAAAAAAAATTCTAGTCAACTTGCTGAATATAGATTTTAGATTCTTCGAAATCGAATGTCTGATTTACATTACCATGGTTTTAACTTTCCGAATCTTGTGTCTGTTTTCATGACGAGATAACCAACAAATGGATCGGTGATGGCGTCCCAGAAACGACCAGCAAATATGACAGCACTAGCAGATGTTGGTTTGATCTGGAGAGAGAGGGATAGAGAGAGAGAGGGGGGGGGGGGATGAGGGAGAGAAGTGGGGGAGAAAGAGAAGGAGAGAGGAAAAAGGGAAAGAAAGAAAGAGATAATAATAAAGAGAGGGAGAGAGAGGGAGAGAGAGAGATGGAGTAGAGAAAGACGTAGACAGACAATTTGTTTTTAATGATTATTAATATATCACGTTTAACATAATAACAGAAAATAGGTCTATAAACTGCAATATTCGCAAATATTAAAAATCGATCCTCTATCTTCTTGTTGTTACAAAAGCTCTGTCTGTCTGTCTCAGTCGGTTTATTGGGTTTTCACGGAGCACACGAACGATTCGCGAAGGATGCGAATGTCGAAAAAAATGGCAAAGTCCAACATTCGTATTTTAAGCTCTAAAAGTTCGCCAAACATGGGCGGGGGTTCGGAAGCGTCGTCAATCGTTCGCGGGAGTCGTGTTTAGTTCGGAGGGAATTTCAAAAAAGTTTGAAATTTCTTGCGAACGTTTCCAGCATCCCGGGTCGTAATTTGTTCGTGATTTGCTCTCGAAAATGTCTGAAAAGCTTCGTCATATGCACACGAACTACGCACACCGTGCGTGATGTTCGCAAAAATCTCTGTGAAACCTCGAACAGATTCCGACAGTTTTGATAATGTCTAGCGCATGTCTCGCGAAAGCAGCGAAGTTCTTTCGTGTTGTACGCATTTTAGTCGCGTGTTCTTCGTGTATGTGGACTGGCCATATATCGGCAACGCTACACACGACATTCGCACACACGTTTTGAGAACTACGCACAAACTGAGCATGAATGGTTTACGACTCCATTGTCGCGACGCAGAATGCTTGTAGTAATTTGTGTAAGAAATTGCTATTGTCGCTAGAGCAAAAGTGTTATCTCCCCCCCCCCCCCCCCCCTCCAACCTCCATTTTTCCCTCTCCTCTTCTTATCGGACTGAATAATCCCGACCCCACTTGGTCTCACCTGAGCTGTGTCGAGTAGGAACACGGAGATATAGAACCCGAGGACGGTGTTTGTGAGTTGATAGGGCATACCTCCAAGGCCATAGCTTATCTTCTCTCTTAGCTTCAACCGATTCGATGTCCGTTTCGATGGCCGTGGCTTTTCGGGCGCCAGCGGCGTCGTCTAGTGAATGAAAAGAAAAAAAAATGTACATGTTACCTAAGCTCCGAACTTGAAATTCATGGACCTTTTACTATGTCCTGCAATACGGCTATTGTGTCGATGTCATGTTATGTTTTTTAAAATAATTTCCACTGATTTTGTATGCAATTATTTGTGATTTATAATTTCATGTTCTCGTTGTTATTTTATAAAAAACGATCATATTTTAATGTAAAAATCCCATGCTAAATTTCCTTGATGTTATTGATGGACGAATAAAATTAATTGAATTGAATTGAATAGAATATCCCCCATCCACCTTCTCCTTTCTCTGTCTGTCTGGGGGTTTTTTTTCTTTTTCTTTTTCCATCTCTATCAATGTCACTCTCTCTCTGTCTCTCTGTGTCTCTCTGTGTCTCTCTCTGTCTGTCTCTCTCTCTCTCTGTCTTTCTCTCTCTCCGTCTCTCTCTCTGTCTTTCTCTCTCTCCGTCTCTCTCTCTGTCTCTCTTTCTCTGTCTCTCTCTCTGTCTCTCTCTGTCTCTCCCTCTGTCTGTCTCTGCCTGTCTGTCTCTGTCTGTCTCTGTCTGTCTCTATCTGTCTTCTGTCTCTGTCTCTCTCTCTCTGTCTCCCCCCCCCCTCTCTCTCTCTCTCTCTCCCTCTCTCTTTCTCTCTCGTACAGATTTAAAGGCTTTGACAATGGCTAGTCGGGCGTTAACAATGCACGTTTTTATACTTATATAGATAATCCTCGGATATGATTTGATACAAAAAAAGAGGCAAGCGTTTAATAAACCGTGCAAGAAAATAAGCAGACTTTAATCTAACTGGGGGGGGGGGGGGGGGGGGGGCGGGGGATGGGTAAAGATTTGAGAAAATAAACAAATAACATGTAAATAGGCATGATAAAGTACAGGTACACTTGCTTCCAGACAGTTTCTTCCAAATGTAATTGCTCGATCAGAACTCAACTTTATATTTTAAAATAGGTTCATTCCGAACATGTACGAGTTGATAAGAATGGTCCTGAACCCCACATTGACATCAGGATATATCAAAGTCCATGGTCGGAACTGAACTTTGCTCTCTTAATCCTGGGTTAATCAAAGAGCAAATAGCCTAAAATAGGTCCATTCACCTGCTTGGTTAAATACTCTGAGATGTGACGATTTAAGGTAAATAATAGAATAACCCTTGTCACAGTGATCCCTTTGGAAAATATTTTCTGAGGTCATGCACTTGACGAGTTTCTCGGTCTAAATTTTTAAACCCGAAACGGCGAATAGACGGCCTGATTTACTGCAATTAAGGCAGCATTATAAATTCAAATTCAATTCCCGGCTGTGAACTAAAAATAATGCATAAGATTATGAACAGATGAAGGAAAATAGGAAACCTTGTAAAACTTGGTCTGTATTTCTTTCTTTTTTTAATGCGAATCATTATTGACCTCTGATTATTGTTTTAGTTTAAATTTACATGTATACAGGAGGGAAAGGAACGGGCGGGAGTAGGGGAGGGGGGGATAGAGGTCACACATACAGGAATGAGAACAAATCCGAATCCAAAATTTAACCAGGCCAGAATTTTAACTGTTCGCCTATATGTAAAATGTTGTTTTGATATGATTTCCCTATCTAATGTTGAGGTTTTGTTTTTACTTAACATGATTCTACCATTTTCTTCTTTTTTTTTATGATAACCCTACTCAGTCAGGATTTCATTTCAATAAACTATTTGAACTATTTTCGTCATTGTGATGGAGATATCAAACCCGAGACTCTCCAATCGACAAAAAAGTTTGCTTTATAGGTGACTGGTACAAATATGCTGATTTTTTGTTTTCCTTCTGATTGACTTGATATTTGATCATCATACCAAAACATACTATTATATCATATTAAATTCTACTTCCATTGTAAACTTTCTGAGATTAACAATGTATCATAACAACTCCGTCATTCAAAGCGCTATTAAAAAGTATTCAATGGGAATAGATTATAATTAATCAAGGATATGGGGAACCATGCACTTGAACCAAACTGAGCAAGAATGTTCTGATGTCTGATGATAATATTGTGCATTTGCACAAACAGGCCTACATGTATAGGCGATGCAGTGAGCACTTCCCTGCATGAAACATACATAAGATGTAGGCCGATAACAACACAACAAGTGTATTATTCTTCTGTCTCATTCAGAATGAATAAGATTTGGATTTACCACAATGATGCTCAACAAAGCAGTCAGACTGAATGATTAATGGACATGAAATGATCTTACATACCTCTTCCATTTTGTCTAAAGATTCTGTAGAATATCCTCCAATATAATACCTCAACAGAAGAACGTATTCACTGTTGTACAGGAATATCACCCCACACTTAGTTGTCTGCAGCTGCAAGATGTTTGCTTGATTCAGACTTTACTTAGCTCTGTCTTTATATACCTTGCGTAAAGCACACACACGAGCTTTAGTACTTTACTTATAGTTATAACAAATACCATAAAACACCAATGTTGGTTATGCGTCATAATACGTGTTCTGGTCACTTCGTAATTATTGTTTTATAGGTGCAATTACTAACAATTTATAAGAACCACGAAGCATGTACATCCTTTCGAATGGTCTAAATAACGATGCATTTGCATGACAAATTATAGGGGGCAAATACTAGATTTTTGATAGATTAAATCAAATTAATCTTGAATGGGCAGTGGTGATAAAAACAAAAACAAAACCAAAACAAAACGAAACAATCCACAGTTACACTATATATATATATATATATATATATATATATATAGTGTAACTGTGGATTGTTTCGTTTTGTTTTGGTTTTGTTTTTTGTTATATATGCCTGTGTTGAACTTCATCAGTCTGTCCTTTATATGACCCAAACTACGTGACGTTTTTCAGAAGTTTAATATATACTGACAATACAATCACGTTAGATTATACAATCAGTATTCAAGATTAAGATGTTAGATTTAGGATATATCGAGAATTGTAGTGAAGCCGTTCTTCATACGTACGAGCGTGAATGAAAAAGAAGTCGAAAAATATTTTAGGCCAATCATTATAAACCTCACATTCACCATGTTCACGGTGAGATCTCGTGCTCCCTGGCATCTTGAGCTCTGGCATGACCTTTGACCCAAACAACGTGAACCCGTGTTGTGAGTTTAGTTATCATGATAATGGACTCGACAATGCTAGATTCACTGATACAGACTGGGTCAATTGAACAGAGTACTGAAAAAAGGGTTATATACTTTCATATCAAGAATGAAGTGATGTGTACTCGACTATGCAGTTGCATGTTTGTATGTAAATTTAATGATTAAGATGAATTCATAATACGCATAATAATAAACCAAAGAGTACTCAGTCACTGGGCATGAAGCACACTAGCGCCTATATTTATGTAATCTTTAAAGATTTAATATTTTTGTTGATTTGGATTCTCATTAAGTTCTGGAATTCCTATCAAATACTTCTCAAATTATCATGTAACATCTTAAGAGGCACATTATAATGCTGTAATGCATGTATTCCACTGGGCACAACCTAGTTCTGAATCCAAATAATAATGTTTTCATATTGGAAGACTCACCCGTACCCGTGGGTTTATATACCATTCTCCAGAATAACCCTAAATATACCGCAGTTTTAATCAAAATATGAAATAAGAATAATTTGTCCTTACCTCCCCTGATACTTCTTCATCAATGAATTCAAGTGTTTTTCCAGACATGGTGTGCTCCTTATTTTAATCCAAGCTCATATGTCCCCTCTTCATTCAGTTCGATGCAGAAATTGTGTCTCCTATTCCGTCTTGGATGCAGACTCCTTCGTATAACTTTTCAGTACAAAATTAAACACACCACTTTACTCATTTGATGCAAGTTCGAACGTGGCCAATTGTTGTTTCTTTGTTTGTTGCTCATGCACCGTCACATGTTTTGCCTCACTCTTCATTTCTTTTCTTTTCTTAACATTCTTCCCTTTTGTGTTTGTGGTCACTTTCCAAAACGGATAACTTATCTTTATGAAAATGTTTTTACTATGAAATGTAAAGATATCAGTGAATATCAATGTCTTTAAAATAGGCATGGTTTTTCGTATGATTTTCTGTTTTGGTGGTTGACAGCGGCGTAGATACGAACACATTTTCTATTGTTAGTGGGGGGGGATGATGAATAGATCACCCCCCCCCCCACTAACAATGGATAATTATGCGTGTCTACGCCCGTGGTGGTTGATAATTATGGTAAAAACATCAAGCCCGTATGGCTAGCTAGTTCTTTAAGCAGTAATAGATGTATACAAATACAAGAAAATAAAGCTAAATGCCACTTACAATTTGACTTGACAATTCTTTTTTTTTTTTAGTTTCTCTGATAGATCCTGACTTGACACTTTTAACTTCTCTGGTAAATCAAATGCTTCTCCGATTGTGAAGGAAAGGCAGGCAAAGCAACCCCTCACATGCACTCATGTTCGCTCAACCAAAGTCATGACCAATAATTGCAGCTCCTCTCTTGAATGAAACAGTACAAAAGGCAATATTTTTAAGGAAAGAAAAGAGTTAGGCAAAACATCTGACACTCACACACAATAGATATGTAGAGTAATCTTTGATGAAAACAGCAACTAAAAAGTTACAGAAATGCCAGTCCGTTTCAGCAAGAACCCGACTTTACATACAGCACACGATAGCTCAATGCTTATGTTAGTGCAATAGAAGGCTAAATGATGAGGTCAATTCCTTATGACTTCGGACTGAACGGTATTCAGTTGTACACTTGATATCACAGTCTTGAAACCGAAAACATCCACTACTTTGGTTTAAATATCAATAAGAGTCAGCAGCTGCATTTATTCTTTTGAAGCGCGCATGAGACTCTGAAGCTCAAAGGAGACCGTGCGCATGTTTCAGATAACAATCAATGGCATCAAATAAATCTATACCTGTAAGGCTGCAAAACTAGAAATGGTAGTGTTTTCCAACAAGACATCAATTTGACAGCCAGCCGTTGTGTGGTGTATCTAATAACCCTTGTACTTTTAATTATTTCCTTATCACTTTAAGATATCCAAATTGCTTGTTTGTTTCTCTCGATTGATTGTTAGGAGCACCGCGACCTTAGATTCAGTAAAGAGATGCTTTGTACTCAAGTCTTAAAAAAAAAAGCTAAGTCACGTCAAACTAAGACATATAGATTTAGACAAATTGCACAGTATGTGGTAGAATTTCCTTCAATATCTATATCTAATTACAATGGAGGTTGAAGTATAATGCCAAGTATGTAGGCTATATCCGGAATTGTCAATTATTATTTCTTACAGACAACATCGATATAAAATGTCTTCAAATTATGTTCTTTCCTAATCTATACTTCACTTCAAATCCTGACTTCTTCGATTTGCCTTTCTAGAAGGATATTGGAAAATTAGTTGTATAATGGTCTATTCCTAAAGCGAACTAATCATGAGTCCAAAATGTATAGGAAAATTAAGGTCACCTCTAACAGGGGTTTGAAGTGGTAAGATATTAGCTGATTTGGCAAAAGTTTGTTCGCACCCACCAATCCTTGCTTTGTTTGTCAAGTTATTGTTGGAAGAGATAAGTACAAAGACAAACACACAAGGACGAAAATATCTCGTCAGGAACAGTGTAAAATAAAACGAGATAATACATTTGTAACATTGCTGTCAACATATAGTACAATGTACATAGTAAATAATTCAGAGAACAGAAGGAGGCGAAAACCCGAAAAGCAAAGCTTGTGTTGGGAAACGCCCGTAAAAAATTAATACAAGTTACTGAAAGAATATTACATCGAGCACTGAAGAACATAATACGTGGATGAGAGAGAGGAAAAGACAGTATATAGAGAAAGGACTTAAAAGAGAGTCAGGCATTTTGGACTATTGTGTCTATGATGGCATCACCAGAGATTGCAGTATACATACATATATATACCGGCAGCATACATATATAGATACAGATACATATCATTAAAGATGAGCAAAGAACAGCAGCAATAACATCGTCCGACAACACTGTCCCAAAGAGTATACAATGTTTACCATAGGCGGCGGAAACATCGCGCGCCCGGACATTGGAAATGTGTGTGTGTGTGTGGGGGGGGGGGACCCTTTGTCCGCAAACAACAAAAGGTCCCCTCCCCCCCCCCCCCACACCGTCCGAGCGCGACGCTTCGCTTCGCCTGAATGTTACATAATACAATGAAAAGGATTTGACCGGCCTAGCAACAGCTGAGGCACGTACGTAATAATAAAAAGAAATAAGCGGTGATACAACATGTCATTTTTTTTTTTTTTTTTTTTTTTTTTAATACTACAAGAAGGTATAACTTCAGTTTCAGATATAAATACAAAAAGGGGATTAGCTAGAAATGAGATACATTTTTGCCTTACGGGAAAAAGTTTGCAAGGAAAGCGACTTCTGCAGGCTGGATGGTAAGGTGTCCAAAATTTTGGCCCAGAGTATCGAATATCGTATTGAAATCTTCGAGTTCTATGTTTAGGTAGATGAATGTGGGCAGCGCCTCTTGTATTATACCTATGAATTTCCGAGTTACAGTGAAAGTGGATAAGAACATTAAATTGCGCTGGAAGATGTTGTTCATGCTTTTATACATGAAAATACCCTGTTGATGCAAATTAATATCACTGAATTTCAGAAATTTAGTTTCTTTAAAAACGGGACCAGTATGGGATCGATAGTTTATTCCAGATATTATACGAATGATCTTCTTCTGTAATAACATAAGCTTTTGAATTTTTGACTTGCAGGAATTAGCCCAGACAAGATTACAGTATGAAAAGTATGGGAGAATAAGATCACAATATAGCATACGTAGAATGTGATTGGGTAAAAGATATTTAAGTCTGGATATAATGCCAATGTTTTTGGACACCTTACTTTCAACTTCATGAATATGGTATTTCCATGACAAGGAACTATCTAAATAAACACCAAGAAATTTGACTTTATCTACCCTTGGTAATATGACATTATCAAGAACAATACTGAAATCATTGAAATCTGTATTCTTTCCATTGTGAAAAATCATATAATTACATTTCTTAACATTTACATCACCTTCTTGTTTTATTTGAGATATTGAGAAATATTCAAGATATTAATGATTTGTTCGGATAATTATCGTTCATTATCTTTCGATGTTGTGCTGATTCGATAAGTAAGTACACTGTGCTATGGTTGTGAGAAAAATGCAGCATTTTTGTGCCTTCGATATATCTTTCTTTTGTATACTTCTCCATCGTCATTATGGTGCAAACACTTATGAATAAATGAGCTTTGCTATTTCAATTGAATATTCATCTCAAACTTGACCTCAAGTCATTCTTCACGATCACTGAAATCTGAAAAAAGGCAGATTTTTTTTTTCTCCACAAATTATTGTATGCTGTTAATTTGACAGAGATGTGCTATTTTTTAACTTGAACTGTTTTTGTGTGTAGTTAAGCGCACACATCACTTGACGCGTTTCTAGGGTTATTCACAGTGGTGTAACATGGGTCCAACAATTGTAATAACTGAAATGAGAGAAAACAAGGCAATTGCAGGGCTCGACTTTAACGGTGGCCTGCGTGCCACTGGCCACCTGAAACTGCGTCGCCCCCCCCCCCCCCCCTCCTGAAACTGTCAGATCGTTGGCCCGCCTGGAAACAGAAAAAGTATAGTGTAAGATACAAATAAATAAAATGTAGCATCCGGGCCACTTGGGTCTCATGCTCAAGTGGCCCTGCTGGCCACCTTCAAAAAAAATAAAATAAAGGCAAGCGAGCGAGGAAAGAGTTTGGGAGAGAGTTGTGTTATCTTCTTTTCATGTTGTCTCCCCTCTCCTTTTTTCTCTCTCTCTCTTTTAGCTCAGTAGATATTAGGAACCCCCGTATCAATGACAGACATAAGTACGCTAAACTATCATTGCATATCTTTTCTAAACCTAACTTTCCTTGTAATGATTACAGTGTCTGTTTTAATAATAGAACTACGGTACATGTACATCTAACTAGCCCGAAGTTATTCCTGAGAAATAAACAGCTTCTCATAACCTTGATATTATTCTTCGTCGATGAATGTGGAAATCGCCTTCGGGGATAAGATCAAGCATATCTTGTCATGTGTTTCTTTCTTCTGTCTCAACTCATTTTAGATCGAGAATTTTTTTATCAGAAAATATATCAAGCTACCTTCTTCACGTAGGTTGATTCGATCGCAATGAAGGCAACTACCGAGGTTGTATTTATAGAAATCCTTCGATTCGAGAGAAAGTGATGAGCCTCTCAAATGTTTAATACAAAGTGCACGCTGTGATAGGTATCACATATCTGCTTATGCATGTAACGTATATCTTACCGTCATCAGACAAACAAAGACATATACAGACAGATAAACTAAAATTGTGTTCGTTTTGTTATATGCACGCGATGTCAACACCATCACTGGTATTTAGGTTAGCATGGTAAGCACTCTTGTTCTAAAGAACATGGCTTTGGTTATAGTATAAGAACAAATATTATTAGAAGACCGTAACTACCATTAGTGTAGAATATTTCGTTTAATAGTGTGATGCTAATGTATCGTCAGGAGAATTTGTGAAATAAGTTACTTTTGTGTCCTACAGGCAGTGTTGGGAAACGGGCAAAAAGGCACATACCTTTTAAGAAAGAGCAAAGCTCTCCGTATCGTAGAATTTTGTAAGAAATTTCAAATTACCTTTTTAATCCAAATATTATTTTACTTCGCGAATCACCTCCTTATTAGATTTTGCACACAGTTTTGAATTATTTTAAGGTAATAGTACTTAAGTGGTAGATAAATTTGGATTATTGTTTTCTTGCCAAGGGGTCATTTTGGAAGGACTTTGAAATCAACAGCGACAAAAATACATGTAGATTGTTGTAAGATAAAGTCAAATTTGGCAATTGAAGAAGCAAATCATGATTATAGTCTGTATAGACATTGCAGCTCTTATTTATAAGGAAGCATAGTACATGAAAGATAGTCAAACGTTCAGATGAACTAAAACTCAAAGTTACATTCTATTGACCGTCGTTTATTTTATATTTTTTGCTCTTAATCTAACTCAACCTGTACAATAAGGTACAATTCGTTACCCACCCCCTCTCTATCTTTCTCTCTCTTTCTTTCTTTCTCTCTCTTTCTTTCTTTCTCTCTCTTTCTTTATCTCTCTCTATCTCTTTCTCTCATTTAGTCTCCATCTATAAACGATCAAATCTGGTTTATATTTGTCTTTCTCCCTTGCTTAATGCACACATTATATGCTACGAAATTCCACTCTTTTCCTGTCACTTTGCCTCCCTCTCTCCCTCTTTTACTCAGTCCGTTCATCTTACATCACATCATAACCCCCTACTGTTTCTCTTCTATGCCTCATCCAATCCTTCTATATTTTAAATTATTTTTTTTTAATATATCCTCCTTCGTCATATTCATGCAAATCTTATTTCCCCGAAGAAGATTCAAAGAGTCCATGGAATGTTAACCTTCCCTTTACCATCGCCTTAATTTTGCACATACTCGAGATAAATCCCATCACGCCCAAAGACCAGTAACCATGTAACTTGTCTGACATACACTCAGTTAACCTTCATCCAAGCGCGGTTACACCTCTCATTTTAGTGAAGTGAATTTATTTACACGTGTAAGACAGGCATTATGATCAGGGCTATAGATACACTTCGTAAACAACAATTGCACTATACAAGTCATATACAAATATAAATACAGATTGCCACTTCATTCAAAACCCATAATATTTAAATATAAGACATGGTGTGTTCTACACACTCCAGCATACCAGACCCTGTAATTACGTATCAAGCAAGTATGATCATGTTGATGGTAGAAGTTAGGAATAATAAAAACGTAAAGATAAAACATGGGGGATTTTTCCAAATTAAAAAAGATAAAAAATTAAAAGCTGTATGTCAAGCATAGATCCCGTAAAGTCAGTAGTAGCAATAATAGGAGAAATGCTAGCAATATTGGTAGAAATAGAGGTCGTTTTGCAGTAGTGGTATTACTTAGTAGAACGTAGTAGTGATTGTAGTTTGTAGTAAAAAAATTAATAGTTAGCAGTTAGTGGTTTATAGTTGTAGCAGAAGGAGTGGTATTAGCAGTAGTATAGTAGGTCGTAGTCGTTGTTAGGTGATAACAGTATACTGGTTAAGGCTGTAGTAGGAAATGACAGCTTTGTTTACTCGCAACAGCTGTTAAAGAAGTAATGCCTTTATTATCATTAGCAGTATTGTATATAATTATCATTTGTAGTCAAGGTATTAACAGAACCAAAAGAAGAAGAAGGAAAAGAAGGAGAAGAAGAATGAGGAAAAAGAGGAATAGTATCAGGAATAGTAGTAGTAGTAGTTGTAGTAGTAGTCGTCGTCGTCGTCGTCGTCGTCGTCGTAGTAGTAGTAGTAGTAGTAGTAGCAATAGTAGTAGTAATACTTTTACTTGGGGTAAAGTGGTTCTAGTAGTAGTCATAATAAAAGAACTATGAGTCGTTTAAATGACGGTATGGGTAGCAGTTATGATTGAAGTAATAGGAGGTGCATAGTTGTGGCATTAGTAGTAAGGTATTTTAGTTGTTGTTTTAATCGTAGTAAAAGAAGCAGAAGTAATAGTAGTAGTAAGTAGTAGTAGTAGCAGTAGTAGTAGTAGTAGTAGTAGCAGCAGCAGCAGCAGCAGCAGCCGTCGCCGTAATGGTAGTATTAGTTTTAGTACTGTTACTAGTACTAGTACTAGTACTAGTACTACTAGTAGAAGTAGTAATACTAGAGGCGGTGGGAGTAGTTCGAATATTAATCGCAGCAGCAGAAGTGAAAGTAGAAATAGCAGTAGTAGTAGTAGTAGTAGTAGTAGTAGTAGTAGTAGTAGTAGTAGCAGAAGCAGTAGTAGTAGTAGTATCAGCAGTTGTAGCAGCAGCAGTAGTATCAGTAGCTGCTGTAGAAATAGTAGCACATGGTGATAAGGTTGCTGTAATAGTAAGAGAATAGTAATCGTGGAACGATTAGTCTTCGTCTTCGTAGTCGTAGTAGTAGTAGTAGTAGTAGTAGTAGTAGTAGTAGTAGTAGTAGTAGTAGTAGTAGTAGTAGTAGTAATAGTACTTTTTCTTCTTCTTCTCCCTTTTCTTCTTCATTTTATTACCATTATTATTATTATTCATATTATTATTGAATTTAATTGAATTGAATGAATTAGTAAAAATAGCAGGAGAGGTATTTTTACAAGGTAGTAGTAGTAGTAGTAGTAGTAGTAGTAGTAGTAGTAGTAGTAATAGTAGTAGTAGTAGTAGTAGTAGTAGTAGTAGTAGTAGTAGTAGTAGTAGTAGTGGTAGAAGCAGTATTGGGGTAGTTGTTCTACTAGCAGTCATGGTAGAAGAAGTATTAGTTGTTTTAATTAGGAGTTGTTGTTGTTGTTGTTGTTGTTGTTGTAGCAGCAGCAGTAGTAGTAGTAGTAGTAGTGGTAGCAGTAGTAATATTAGTAATAGCAGAAATTATAGTTGTAGTAGTAGTAGTAGTAGTAGTAATACATTCATAAGTGAATTTAATTTTAGTAGCAGCAGCAGATATGGAAGTAGTAGTAGTTGTTGTTGTTGTTTTCATGGTAGTAGTAGCAGAAATAGTAGTAATGGCAGCAGTAGCAGCAACATCAGTAGCAGTAGTAGCAGTATAAGTAGTAGTAGTAGTAATAGTAGTAGTAGTAGTAGTAGTAGTAGTAGTAGTAGTAGTAGTAGTAGTAGTAGTAGTAATGATAGCAGTAGTAGTATAGTAGTCGTAGTATTAGAAGTAGAATTGGTAGTGGTAATAGTGCTAGCAATAGAAGAATATGAGGAGTAGTAGTAGTATTATGAGTAGCAGTAGTAGTAATAGTTGTTGTTGTTTTAGAAGTAGAAGTAGTAGTGGTAGTATTGAATGTAGTTGTTGTTGTTGTTGTTGTAAAAGTGGAATTGTAGTGGTAGTAATAATAGAAGGAGGTGTACTTATTGTATTCATAAAAGTATTGCACATGTACGTTGTAAAAGGGACCATAAAAGAGAACACTGAAGTATAATAAGCATTTTTGGACTTTGTTTTGAAAAAAAGAAAAAGAAAAAAAGAATAGTCGTGAACTAGTAAGAGTATGGATTAAGCTTCATTGTACCAACAAAATCAATATATTAGCTTCACTGATTAGGCATTGTTAGAAGTTTTAGTATCAACAGCTATAATAATTTCGTTCTTTTGATGTTCTTTTAGCAGTAACATAAGCGGTATCAGTGTCTTAGAAGTGTTAGTAGTAGATAGTATCAGCTTTAGTAGTAGTACCGGAGTAAATAGTATATGATATATATGATGTGGTAGCAGCAGTTGTTGGAAGTTGACAGAAATAAAGGAGATGAAAACGTAAAAGTGGTCGAGCTTCTTTTGTAGAAGTATAAAAGAAAAATAACTAAGTAGTAAAATAATAGTAAAACAATAGTCATGGCAGTGGAATTAATCATGGTAAGTCCATTACTAATGAAATTAGTATTAATAAATTATTTTCTTAAGTCGACATTTCACTTTTAATATAAGATGGGACATAAGTGGCAGCAGACATTTCAATTCTACAATTTAAGAAAAACACAAGGTTCTCACATTTCTTTCTCAAAATTTCACAATTAAATAAACAGAAACAGCTCCAACAAAATAAGTAACTATGTCGTATGGAAAAGAAAAATTGTGGCGAATTTGCAAATAGGTGTAAACCTACAAAAACGGCAAATGACCCATGGATCTTTATATGATTGGTGTTACTCAAACAGGATGAATCTTGATTAGTCATTTCAGACATGCATGTACCAAGCTGTGAGAGACTATGATTTATAATGGTCTAGCGCCATCTTACGCCTTCTTCTTCTTCTCTCCCCCCCCCCCCCCCCCCCCCTTGGCCTTCACACCCAGGATTATATTCATTTTCTTGGATACCTTCAGTATACATCAAATTCGTTAGCACAGAAGGATCAAATAACTAAGAACACATTTAATCATACATTTATTACAAAAAATACTTATTATAAGATTTCGTATAAAAAAGGAAAATCAATTTAGAAACGCAAACAATCTTTGAGCAGAAATCGAAGCAAACCAAACAAATATTATATTTACAACATCAATTAACTAATGGACATTATAATATTGTAATTATATGGTAAGAAACTCAGCTCTAAAGATGTAAAATACCTGCTATTTGTTGTCATTGGATCAAAGAACTTTTCATATTTATCTCCACCCATCTTTTTGTAACAGCTGAACTTATTCAACTGACCATTATTCGAAAATGTTCCAATAAGATAGCGATACGTTATTAGGTCAATCTTTCTATCTCACCGTACGGTCTACATTACCTAAAATCGAAATAAAAATTCGATTTTGCATTTCTTGTTCGCGTTTATAGTGCTGATATCTAACTATTTAAAAGTATTATGAATGTAATAGCTATTTAGGTGTTGGTTTTATGTCTTCCTACGATGTGTGCTTTGTTTATTTTAAACTCTTTCTTTCACATTTCCCCCCTTAAAATTTACACTTGTCATCATCATGTTCGTGAAAGAGATGGTCACGAAAATAAATTTGAGTCATGAATACCGTCAACACTATAAAAAAAACAATAAAGAAAAAAAAAAGAAAAAAAGAAAAAGAAAAAAGAAATCTGATCATAGGAAAAATAATAAAATGTACGGTCTTTGTGACTTGAACCCAACGGTTTTTGGCATGGCTTTTTTAAAACCACGCTACTATACATTATACGGAGGGTACTCGTTTTTCCGAAGGTTCGTTTTTCCGAAGGTTCAAAATTCCGAAACACAAATTTCCCATAGCAGGGGGTTCATAATTCCGAAAATGAAATAGGGTTCATCATTCCGAACATTTGATGCATTGCTCCGAAGGTTCGTTATTCCGAAGGTTCGTAATGCTGAAAATGCAATAGAGCCCTACGTAACTTTTCGGAATTAGGAACCTTCGGAAATATGAACCCTTTTTCATTTTCGGAATTATGAACCCTATTTGATTATCGGATTTACGAACCGTCGGAGTAACGAACCTTCGGAAATAAGAAACTTCGGAAAAATGAATATTCGGAATTATGAACCTTCGGAAAAACGGCATGTAACCTAACTATTCAGCACCATTGTGTATTTCCTTTGCCTTAAATAAACGAAACTTAGCATTTCAAAGTAATAATTAAGCATTTACACACATATTTCTTTTCCCCAAATATCATAGAAGAAAGAATAGTAATAGTAATAAATATTATGTTGCACGAACCATGCCAGATAGCCGTAAATATCATTGTCAGAAACAACTTCCGTCTACAGATCAACAACAGCATTCGATAATTGTTCAGATTCAAATGTAAACACTTCTTCATTTATGTCGCTCACCAAAGAGACACTTATTATTCCCGCAAGAGATCATTTTGAAAATGGCATTCATCGTAGATGTTGAATATCATTTTTGAACGTCAGTATCGCTTCATAACCATTTTCATAGAAGTATCATTATAAATTCATTGCACTTCGGATAGATATCAAACCATTTACTTGGAGTACCAGTCAATCACAATAATAATCCGATCAGAATCAAATGAAAACTCGTAAATGGACGTGTAGTGAATACGTTTTAACAATGTTTGTTCTGCGCTCTTTTGCCTACCCGTAGAAAATAAATCGTTCTGTTCAAAGTCAACTTGATATCCTCGGTTTTACTAAAGCACACCTTAAGTCGGATATTATGTTTTCATGATGATACATAAACGGTTTCGGTTTGAGCGTAGGATGTCATACTCGGAAGCCGCTGAAGGGCGGATCTGGACGTCATG
This sequence comes from Heliocidaris tuberculata, assembly GCA_025618425.1. NCBI lineage: Eukaryota > Metazoa > Echinodermata > Echinoidea > Camarodonta > Echinometridae > Heliocidaris > Heliocidaris tuberculata. Next base: position 31,681,215 of record CM046841.1, read on the forward strand.
CTTGCCCGGTTACTTGGCGTGCCAAGCTTCAACGTCTGCTTGAACTTGGCGCGGAAATTGTCCGAGAAAAACGCATAGAGGAACGGGTTGAGGGCGCTGTTGAAGAAATAGAGGGCCTGTGAGAAGGGCAGAAAATAGATACCGCCCTGACTGTTGAGGATAATGTTGTGACCGAAGGCCTGCCAAAAAGTCTGCAACTGGACCGGGAAAAGGCAAAGGGCGAAGGAGACCACAATGAAGACCAGGAGACGGATGACTTTCTTACGCGCCGCCATGACGTTACCACGTCTTTTGCCGCGAGAACGTCCACTAGAGACATCATCGTTTGCACGCTTGCTACAGCGATCCTTCCCGACGGATATAGTCGATTGATTACGCGTTAGTTTGGGGTCAGTCGCTTTATGACCTGGACGTTTCGAACCAGAGACTGCAGATATGTTGGTTGTCTCCTGCTTAGTACCATTTGAATTATTGTTACCTTCGTTCGCAGTCAACGGCACTTTCACGTCCATCTCCGTTCCTGGTGTGGAATCTACATCATCAGTTGGCTCGTCGACGAAGAAAGGGCCTATCTTCTGATTTTTAGCGGGTTCAGTGCTGACCTCTTCTAATTTTGATTTGATATTGCCATCCTTCTTGTCCCCATCACTTGTTATCTCCAGGACAACGGTCCCTTCTGTGTCGTTGTCCGGACGGTAAATGTTTCCCGCAGCGTTAGGAGTACTGGAATGGTTAGTGGCGTTAGGTTTCGCCTTTGAAAAGCGACCCGTGATACGGCTTGTGAATCGGGAGCCCGCGCCTCTTTGAAAGCCAGTATCCTCGCCGCTAGTGAAAACGCGTTTCCCAGTGCTAGTCGTCCAGAGCTTTCTGGAGATAATACCGTACAGAACGGCCATGATGAGCAACGGGATGGTGTAGAAGAACACGCAGAATGTAATAGTGTGGACGCGTGCCACATCCTCAGTCAAGGTACTAGGGGTACAGTAATACTTGCCGTCATAGTGCAGGAGATTGTAAAACAGCGCCACAGGGATGTTCACAACGGCGCTAAGCATCCAGACAAGCATGACTGTAATGGTCAGACGTCGCGTCGTCAGGACCCTTCTGGTCTCAAGGGGATGAAGGATAGCGATGTACCGCTCGACAGAGATCACCGTCAGAATCAAGATCGAAGCCGTTGTAGCAGCGCTCGTCATGTACTTGTGGAGGCGACATATCAGCAAGCCCAGAGGCCAGCTGTCGAGGACATACCACAGCAGCTGCGGGATCACGCAGAAGACAGCCACCAGGAGATCCGCCAGTGCCAGGTTGGCCAGGAAAAAGTTGGTAACCGTGTGCATGCTCTTGTTCCTAGCGATGACATAGACAACCAGGATGTTGCCGAAGAAGCTAAGAGCGAAGATCACTACGAAGACTGTGATAAGAATCTGTCTCAGGGGTGTCTCAAGGAAGGGGTCTTCAGCCATTGATCCATTGCCAAAGGTCGCATTGAAGGACGATGAAGCAAACTCGCTACCTGCCATTTTACTTGATGTCGGTAGGGTCTCGATCGGTATATCCTGTCAAAAAAGAAAATAGAGAGAAAAAGAGAAGTTGAGAATAATAATTTTGTATTTTAATACCAACAGAATTTATCACGAAAAGAATAGTGCTTTTAAAGTTTGGATATAGAAAGGTCGCTTGATACAAACTGTAAAATATCATAGTGTGAAACATTATAAGACTGAAAAGGCATTCTAGATGTTCCGCTGTTCACAGCTAGAAAAAAAAAGAAGAATACTATTCCAGTTTCTATTATAACTATTATAGTTATAATGTGTTAAAAAACACTGAACAACAGAACAGTCATTCAGTCAACGTTACACAGGTTAATCTCTAAACAACATCGCAAGTTTATTGCTTGTGGCGCATGTCTTTCATGTTTGAATGAGACTCGGGAAGAGACCGTGTCAAAAATAACACTAGACTCCCCATCAATTCATTGACTACCAATTACGTCACCTTTCCATGTTCCGGTGAGTTTATTAAACGCGTTACCAGGAGTTTGAACGGTCACGCGGCGGGATTTAATTCCAGTACCTGATTTGATTAGCGCGTATCATTCGACGAAGCGACTAACACAGTCTACCACATGCCGAGCTGGCGGAAATAGTAGACATACCGCGTTTTGTTACAACCGTATATTCCTAGGTCTTCTACAACTAACATACACTTACACCACATTATATAACACACACTACCCTGTATTTATGTTAACCCTTTTAGGACAGGAATTATTTAAGGGCTAAATTGATCACATTTTGTTCTTCAAATTGGCACCAATTTTTTCTTTTCTTTTTCTGAATGCTACATGGTTCTAATAAAATGTAATGCCTTAGAAAACAACATACATGGTTAGGAACTTTGTCGAAAAGTTGAAAATGTTTCCAATTCGTATAAAAAACAATGATTTTGAACCTCTCAATGTGTTGCCAATTTAAGGATTTTAAAGCTTATTCTCCTTTTTAAAATTCCTGGCATCAAACGCAATATGGTCATGTGACAAAAATGGACGCAGTGTGTGCAGAAATCTTGCTCTTTCTACACATGCATCTGGTATATTTTTTTAGGGCTCTGAATCAAAAGTTATTCAGCCAAACCACAATTTGTGGTCAAGTGTCCTGAAAGGGTTAATGCATCACGAACATGAAATAAAGGTCACCGTATATATAGCGCAGATATATATGTATATGTGTATCGATGAATATTCATCATATCCCTGCAAAAACGGACAGGTGTAAATATGTTTACGTGTCAGTGTTCACCTGGATTCGAAGGAATACTCTAAAGATATATTCATCAATACTTATATATAGCTATACATATATAGCTGATGAAATCAGCTATATTGTTTGTTGCACAAGATGCGTCATTTCCATTGCATTATTTACCTATACGCATATCAAGTATGTGAAGGGAAATCGGTGCATGCGCCAATAATCGAAGCAATGTTTGCATTTAGTAGATTACGATGATTCCCTCTCATGCGTCAGTCGCTGCTGTGGTTCTTACGTCAGTTAATGTCGCCCCTTATGCAATGGGCATTACACACCTGTTATACACATTACTGGATTGAATTACATTTTAAATGTAAAACCTACATGGAATTAGATCACTGTAGATAATAACGTATTACATATGGCAGGTTTGTAGCTTCATGCATATGGTAAAAAATAACAATGACATGCATTGCTCACGAGTACTTCGTGCATACTGCATAACTCATTTTAAAGATAATTATGACACAAAGCGTACTGAGATACTTGTATTTTTCCACCATATTAACTGCTGAAACATTTTGCACATTGCAAAATGAAACATATTGAATGTAGCCATTTCAAAGAAAACATAATCTGGTGAATCGTTAATCATGGACATCACAACGCAGCTCACTCAGCCTCGGGAACTTAAATAGAGAAAAACGAAGTTATGCTTTATACGAATTGGAAGTTCGCCGCGGCCTGACATGAAATTTATTTTATTTTCATCAAAAAAAAGGAATATGTGAAATCGGCAACCTTACACTTCCTTTGCAATCTTCTTTACATATTTTAGCAATTATTGATTATCGCTGATGTAAGATATTAACATAATTGCATCCAATACTATCTTAACGGACACATGTCTGCGAAAATACATCCCTAACTTCACACATATTGTGAAAACAACACGTAAAAAATAAAATAAAATGCATGCTTCTATCATTTCATTTTCAAGAAAATATAGCATAACAGCTATATTAGGTGCAACCACAAGATGTCGAATAAAGAAAGGTCTAAACTTCGTAATTGAACGTGCTTAATGTAATGAATCTTTAAAGAATATATCATGCGAAGTATGATATCATTATGTTCCCGATGGGATAATTGCTGTTGGCGCTTTATAGGCACTGGCATTCATCTACAATTTCAATTAACCATACATAATATCATAATCGGGTGATTTCAAGTTTGGTGTTGGTGTTGGTGTTGGTGTTGGTGTTAAGAGCGTGAATTGGGCTGCTGATTCTACCCCCAACACCGAATTCGGGTTTATAAAAATAATACCAATCACATTATTAATAGCTCAACACCTAGTGAAGTCAATCTCAGCACCAGCTTCACTTCAGGTTCGGTGTTGTGGCTGGTGCTAGTTTTGCCCCAACACCAACACCAGCTTTCAACACCGAACTGGAATTCACCCATTGTGAGCAGTATCTATTTTCATCTCAATCAATCCATTTTCCTATAGCCTTCCTCACCCCCCCCCCCCTCTCTCTCTCTCTTTCTCTCTCTGCTTGTGTATGAACATCTATTTTTTGCCCCGTTTATTCTTATCTTCCTTCCTCTAATTTGTTGTGCAGACTAAAGTACCTTTCCTTCCTTTACTAATGTCCAATTCTCAGTCTCACTATAATATCTTCCAGTTTTGTAACTTCCTTTTCTCGTTCTGAACGGTTGAGGTAAGAAGTCGACCACTGGTTTTCCTTGAATGCTGAAGTAAATTGCAGTTGATGAAGTTACACGGTGGCTGCCATTGCGGTCTCGAATCGAACGCGTTCGGGGATTTGTGAAAAGGTCAGTGACTTTTTTCTTCTATGCCTTAGCTTTAAGGACACCGTAGAAGCTTTCGCCCGACGGGGTTTACTCATCGATAGTTTACTATCTCTTATCATGGTCGAATAGTCCTGCAAGAATAGCTTGTATCCCGTCTAGCAAACTTTGATATTAACATACGATGTATTTCAATACATTTTCACCCTGCAACGTTGGTTGCCTTAGAAGCTAAGGTTTCAGCTTTCAATTATACATGTACAATACATGCATTTATATATATGTATATATATATATATATATAATTATGTGAATTAAGAATATGTCTTTCGAAAACTCCCCATTCATTTGTATAGGACTACTACTTTTAGAAACAGATTTAAAAGTTTTCCCGCATATGGAAAGTAATTTTGTAACTCTGAGAAATGACTTAATCCATTAAATAATTATGTAAACAAAATTTTGACTGGAAAGCTTTTTCGAGAAGCTATGAAATTAGAAACTCATCTTCTGATGGAGAGTTATAAAACTTCTGAAAGTAACACTTTACAAGGGCGTCGCTATATGAGCAGAGGGGAATATCCGGACAAAATCTATTTGTAAAAAAAAAAATTTGAATAAATAAATGATGACAGAAAAGAAATAGTAGAAAAGAGTGAAAACTTTGGCAAAGCTATATGAAAAATTCCACACTAGTATATTTATAGCAAAAAACAAAAACAAATAAATCTCATATATTCGCAATTGCGAAGTCAGGCATAGCTAAGTCTTGGAATTCACATATTTTCGGAAAGCATTTTACCCAGAACCATTCACAGATCCCCCTCTTGTAAAGTCACGCCCGTGACTACATACTTCAACTATCATGACGTGTTTTTTGAAGAGTAGGGTAAATCGTAAAAAGCGACTATCCCAAGAGGTATAGTGAAGATTGACTCAATCCGTGATCATGCGTGTCGTCTCGACATGACTCCTCAAAACCGTCGTGGGGCGATCGGACGAAAACATTTTCGTTTCGATCTCGATGGTGCTTCGTAGCCCGGGGCTCCAGCCTTTAGGGACGCAAGTAAGGGGAGGATATAAAAACATTATGGTATTGATAACTGTGTGGATGCATCAAGGGTAGGTCACATCATCATCGATAGCGGTAACGATAACTGTAGAATCGGTTTAATGTACATGATGTAGAAAATGTTATTGAACATGCAGTGGAGGAGGAGTGTTTTAAAATGGGAGGGGTAACATGAGACCAAGTATAACTATTTTCTACAAGCATTATGAAACGTGTTTACTGAAGAAAAAAAATAGTGGGGTGCAGCCCTCGAGCCCCCCCCCCCCCCCACACCCCTTCCCTCTGTTCTGTGACCCGTGATGTATTTCTCGATTTATGCTTAAGAGTCTTAAAGCAACGAATCGGAGATTGAGGGTAATTCTCGGATTCAATAGCTTTTCTATAGCAAAGAACGATTTATAGTTAAATCTGTCGTTATCTGTGTCGTGTCGGTGATGACTGACCGGCCCTTTATTTTGTATTTTAGATAAACCCGGCATCGAAGGTTATTGAGCGTGGCACCGTGAGCGACAATGACAAAGCTCTTGCCCGAGCAAAATTGACCACTCTCCTTGCAATTACCTTCTCAGAAATCAAAAATAATATTTATCTTAATCTGTCAGCAGTGGCTTAGCTTGGGTCCAGAAATGGGGGGGGGGGGGTGGTACTGACATCATGGGGGGCACCGATTTTACTAAATGGATGAAATGTGATCTATTATAGTTTGATTATTGGAGGGTTTTTTGTTTTTTGTTTTTTCATTTTCCCTCTCCTTTTCCGATATCTTATGGTTGTTGTTTTTCTCTCTTTCTCTCTCTCATTTGATGGGGGAACGTGCCCCTGTGGCCATCCCCTCCGTAGCTACGCCAATGATTGTCAGAAACCATTCTCCCCGTTCTTCAAACAGAGGATGGTGGTATTAAGGGAACAGTCATGTTTCGAGGCACGACTGAGCCTTAGCTCACGGCGAAACACGTACGGAGCCGAAAGGTTAGGGCTTTAGCACCGGTGATTAACTGAGGAAGTTTACCCGGGTGTGATGAAGTCAAGTGAGGCTTAACCCCTCGCGGCTGGCGTCGAACCGTTGACATAACGTATCCTGTGCATGAAGACAACTCAAGTTCTTGAAGAGTTAATTGTTTGAACGTGTGGTGTTATTTGGCAAGCTTTAGCGAACGGAAATTGCACGAACGTCATAAGCCACGATGCTGCTGTCGGCAGTGTAGAAATTAAACCCATTAGCAAGAAATAAGAGGAAAAAAGTAAAACAACTGTAGAAAGTTAATGACATTATGACGGCTGATATAAATTGTTAGGAAATGTATGGATATGCATGGAAAGTAAAGTCTTCTTTTTTCTCTCTCTCTCAAAATATTCGGAAGAAAGAAAGGTCATCTGCGGTGTTATATGAAAATGCGTGCAAAATCATAACAACTTTCAGTGTAATTATGAATCTTTGTGTGTTGTTTCCTCGTTTTACTTTTCTACTGCTCCTTTCTCTCTCCCCCCCCCCCCTCATGTCTGTCTGTCCGTCTGTCTGCCTGCCTTCTCTCTCTCTCTCTCTCTCTCTCACTCACTCTCTATTTCTTTAAAGCACAGGCAGTTTATATGTTTTACTGGATATTAGAACCAGCTTCAAAATTGAATTTACAAGCATGCTATTCCCCTTTGATCTTTTTATATATCATTCCTTTCTCTTTCTCTTTTCTTAAAAGCGCATAGGGACTGCATTGTGTTTTTTAATATTATTATTATTAATACATGTATTATTAATATTTATGAAAAGACTGAACTGTCCCCCTGTCAGGTTTACTTTACTCATTTTGCATTTAGTAAATTTAGTTATTAAACGCTCATCAAAGTATCTAAATCTGGACGTGAATAATTTTTGCTTTAGCTTCTGTCTTTGATTGATTTTCAAGATGCTGCGATTGAATTTTAAAAGACACAGCTCATGTCGTGTACAATCCACAATAATTGTAACCTTCAGCTTGAATGGAGTTTCTGTCATCTGCATTTATAATCGAAGCCTATGCCATTGTCAAAAATAAGAAAGAATATATATATATATATATATATATATATATATATACATATATTTTTTTAAAAGAAATGCCAAATTCAAAAAATGATAAAAATATACTGAAAATAATAAAAAATAAATTAATTTTATTCTATAATCTGCAATATACTAATAATTCTCATTTACTGTTGAAAGTTCGTCTTCTAAAAAGAAATGCGATTTAAAATCAATTCAGATCCCTTGTAATTTTTAAAATCATCATATATTTTGCTTTCAAAACTCCTATGACATATTTGCATAATGAATAAACGGCTTCTTTCGCTTCAAACTATTAATATTTCTAACATTATAACACATATTATGGGGGTGGATGTAACGAAACACAAACATTGAAATGGAGATCTGGAATAGAGTCTTCACGACTATCCAGAAGATAAGTATCAGTTATAGTGTCAGGGTTCACTTAACAGAACAGCGGCAATAATTATAGTTGCTGCTGATAATGGGCTACCAGTCGTATTTCTTTGTAATATACTTTATGATTTGTGTATTTTTAAATGTTGATTTATACGGAAATAAAACAAACAAACAAATTTAAGCAAACAATTCTTTAAGAATGGTAAAGTTCATATTACTATTCTAGTCCCATATATTCCATAGACAGTTTTTGGCTTGAATACATTATGCAACCTCATGTAAGTAAATAAAAAAGATGTCATTATTTACTTTTTAAAACAAATAATTAAAAAAAACAATAATCATCTTTCCAATAATTCGCCCTCTGCATGAATGTATTATTCTTCAAGTTCTTTAAGACCCCTTCGCTCATCAGCAACTTTGCAGTTAATTCCTGCCCCCCGTACCTCCACTAGATATGGTGATCGAGCTTTCTCCGTAATTGCCCCCTATCCTTTGGAATAAATTACCAGCGCACATTCAGAACACCGACCCCCTCAATCATTTTAAGACCTTACTTAAAAACCCATCATTTTAATATGTTATGTTTTAACGCAAGTGCGAGGACTCAGCTGTGAGTCGGTCAAAGGAGGTGTACACCATTACGCTCTATATATGATTGTTTGACATTTTTCATTATTCATGTATGGTTTAGTGAGATAGCTTAGTTGTTTTTTATTATTATTATTAATTAATTTTGTTTCAAATTTATTATATTTTCTGGTAATTTACTCTTAGACAGAATATGCTGCGCTTGGAAACAACAGTATTAAGCGCCTAATAAATGTAATGTATTATTATTATTATGAAAATCTCCGGAAAGCGTGATATAATCACGAAATAACTTTAGGATATTTCGATTTTTATGATAAATGTTATAATAAATTGCTCTACAAACATAATGTATAAACCAAGCTTCGAAAGCTATATACGGACTGTACAGAGAAAAACAACATTTTCAAACGCTATAAATCATGAAGATGGAACGATTTTCGACAAGATATACCCTATATACGTTTGACTGCGACCATTTACAATAGCTGAGAACAAGGATTGTTAATTAAGTCTTCCCTACGTACGTAGACCCCTAGATTGTGGCAAATACATTCATCAATAACTTTCCCCTTAATTTTATGTTTTGAACCAGACACGAAAGCAAGCAATCTAAATTACAGACAAATTGGGTCGACGTTTTCGATGTAGCGCAGAAAAATTGTAAATTGTCTCTCTTTTTTTTTCTGCCACAGAATGAGTATGTGTACTATCGAAAACAACATGCAAACAAAACGTACTTGTTAAAACACAGATTCATGAAGATAGCATACAGTGTAAATTTCAATTTGGCGTCAACCGTTTGCATTTTGCAATTTATGTAAATGTTCTGTTTAATAGAATATCAAAGGTTAAAAGAAAGTGATTTTTTCACGTATTATAAGTTTTAACATTATCATTTTCTTCTGTCTTCACTGCCCTCTTTTTGAAATCACTCTTCTCCTTTTTTATAATAATGCCTAGTTCTTGGTTTCAATTTCTGTTTATCAAAGTTCTGTCCTCACCCCCCCCCCCCAAAAAAAAAATGCTTAGTTTTTTCTGTTATATAGCTTGTCAGGGTCATCTATTGAAATAATTTGTAACACATCAGATTTCATTGTCACATCTTTTGCTCCCTGTGATTTCCTTTTCTGTCTGTCAGTCTGTCTGTCTGTCTGTCTTTCTCTTTTTATCTATCTGGCTTACTGTATTCCTTACTTCATATTCTAATTATCACCCATCTATGTCCCTGTTGCCCCCTCCCTCCTCTCTCTCTCTCTCTCTCTCTCTCTCTCTCTCTCTCTCATACTCTGCTTCTCTCTCTCATACTCTGCTTCTCTCTATCTCTACCTCCTCCCCTCTCGCTTTATCTCCACTCATCCCCTCCATCCCCTTTCCTGCTATCTACCCTTCATTCCCTTTCATAATTAGTTTCGTTTCCGAAGGTTGAACAATGTTGACCCAGATTTAAACCTTCCAATCGATATGGAAAAGACACTGAATCTTATTTATTTCTTCCAGGACGAGCTGTAAGTTTAGCTCGTTACACTGTGTAAACAATACCAAGTATCGATCTATCGTTGTTCCACCTAAAAACATTACTTCGTTTTACACATGCCGCACAAACATTTTGTTTCATTTTTCTTCCAGTATTCTTTTTCTTTTCATTTTTTCTGATTATTTCTACGCATATAATGATAAGGTTTAATGTTTATGATAATCTGATAATAGACAAATTGTTTCGTAAGAAAACTTCACGTTGCATGGGTTAAATACCATTTACATTTCTTTCGTATTATTTTTGTTTCTTTACTGACATTTCTTGTCTCATATTATGTAGTCTGAATTACCCGAAAACCCCTCGGAACGGAAATAGCGGCGATGTCCTATTTCCGTAAGGCCGCGATCCCCGCCCTGTTGGCAAGGTCTCCCCCGTTACTTGTTCAAACATTTAATGAACGTTGTAACATAGTGAGGAAGAGGCGAGCTATATCGAGTGACATAGGACTTCATTGATGATCCAGAGAAATGGGATACACATTTTCCAAGAAAATTTGGGGCTTTATTTCTCTAATGGGAGGAGAGTGTGTATAACCCGGGTGTGCAATATACTATAAAACGAGTGAAAATTATTGATGTATGTTTCTGATCGATTTTGTTTTACTACTCAACTTAACCCTTCTATATATCAAGTCAATAGATCAGGGGTAAAACTAAAGTTGGTAGGCAATTTTCAGTAGAACTATATGAGGACATGAAATTCGCTTTAATTTTTGCTGAAAAAATATCAGAAAAAATACATCTACAAGGATAAATGATACGCCATAAGAAAATACGGAATAGCATGAACAGTGACCAAATTCACTTGTTTCTTGGGATTTAGTAGTCTATTATTTTCAATGCTGCTCCCAAGGTTTAATGACCCCCCTCCCCCTTTCTCCTCCTCTCCTCATCTACATGCATATTTACTAATTTTCGGTAACCTTCAATTTCTTTGAATTCACCAATCACCATCACATCAAAAACGAACACTCTTTTACATTGATATCCAAAGTAGATATCAAACTATTGTCAAACGCTTCAGTTCGAATACATCAATAAAAACGAAACCGGAAATATGCACGGTACCCTTTTCCTAAACATTCTATCAACATTCCTGATTCAAACGAAAAGGGGTTTATTTCAGCGATCTCTGAAGGATATTGACTCTTTTCCAGCTACAGTCTATAGCCTATACAGTGCGTCCCAAGAAAGTAAACAGTTGAAAAAAGTCTCCCAAAATAAATATTTAAAAATATTTGTAGGAAATGTTCATACCTGTGGATAGATTAGGGTCTATTCTATCAAATGACACCACAATATCTGGCAATATTTTGAGCTCGAGTGAGCAAAAGTGACTTTTGCGAAAGGGTGCAAAATTCAGACTTGACAAGAATTAGTATTTTGTGCTGGCTGGTGTTAACAAATTTGAGATCCGTAAGAAGTTGACAGTTGGAAAAATTCTCCCAAATGAACATATCAAAATATGTTCACGAAGCTTTCATACCTATGGATAGCTCAGGGTCTCTCATATCAAATGACACCAAAATATCTAACGATATATTACGCTTGAGTGAGCAAAAGCCATTATTGTGAAATGGTGCAAAATCCATGGTTGACAAAACTTTGTATTGGTTATGTCTGGTATCATCAAAGTTGCGAGTTTTGATTTAAGGCTTAGAAACTTTCATATTCTGATCATTAAAATGCAATTTATGAAAGAATAGGCTTTGTTTTCTTTTTTGTCCTTACATATCCCATCAAAACTTTATGGTTGACTAAGAAAACCAGCTTGAATTAAAACCTTGCCAAAATTAATATTTCAAAACACCCAATAAAGCTCATGAGACTCAAATTTGTTGGTACCAGCCAGAAGAAATACCAATTCTTGTCAAGTCTGGATTTTGCACCTTTTCTCTAAAATGGTCTCTGCTCACTCAAGCGTAAAATATCGCCAGGGCCCCGTTGCATTAACTTACCGTTAATGGTAACTCTGCTATCAATGGTAACTACCATGGTAACATCACTCAACAGCCAATCAAAATCAAGGTTTCCATGGGAGTTACCATTGATGGCAAAGTTACCGTTAACGGTAAGTTTTATGCAACGGGGCCCAGATCTTTAGGTGTCATGTAAAAGAAAAGACGCTATTAAAGCTATCAACAGGTACGAAATTTTGCTTCAAATATTTTGAAATATTTATTTGGGGAGACTTCTTCTGACTGTAAACTTTTTTCTGGGACGCACTGTATATTGCTGTCAGAGAAGACAGACATGACGTCAATATTCGGAACCGAATCCGATCCTAAAATCCGAAAGAACATCAACAACAACAGACGCTTTATATCGCGATATCAAGAACGATACATCGACCTATTTCTTATAGTTAGTAATGCGTATCGTTCACAGTTTAGTGAATTCGAGTCACATATAAAAGTAGTGCGTGATATTTTTGAGGGGCACGCAAAAATAAATCAGTCCAAAACATAACAGGACAGAAATATAGCCAAACAGAGAAATACAAAGAGAATTGAGTATGAATTTCTCACAAAGAAAGATGAAAATATGAAAAGGAATCTTTAATATAAGAAAACACACGAAACAAAATAATGATTAAATGGGCAAATTTACACAGCTAAAGTCATGATATTTTTCCCCCTCTGTGTACATTCAACCCTGTTTATTTTTCATTTTAAGCCAAGTGTAAGAACAATTTTACCACCTTCTTTTTCAGTCGAAAATCTTAAATGGTACATTCAATGATTTCATTTGATAATTTTAAAGTAGGAAAATGGTTCCATTGTATTAAAAAACTATGAAGAAAAGGTTATTATGCTGCACCCATCGAATAGAATGAGGACACAAGAAAATGCACAGTCATGTAGCACGTCGATTTTGAGGTTAGTATGGACGTGATTAGCAAGTCACAACTTCTATTGCTTTTACCTGCCTGGCATCTGTAAATGCGACAATGTCTATGCAACCATTTTCTTCTCTTTCTCTTTTATTTAGTTACGTTTTCATCCTTTCTTTAACCATGTTAATGAATAAAAATTTTCTCTTATCGTAGTTTTCAACACATTAGTAGGAGCGTCAGGAGTGTCAAGTTTGACAGTCATGTGACAGACATGTGCGCTATATAAGAACCCACTCTTATTTCTCACTCTCTTTAATGATGAGTAAAATTCTCATTTCCGTATTTACATATTTAAATGTCTTTGCCTGAATTTTCTGCTCGACTCTTTCCCTATTTCTCTGTATTGTCCATTCTTTCTCTTCTCTTTTCTCTCTTTTTCTTCTCTTTCAGGTCTTTTCTCTCTTTTTTCTTCTCTTTTTTCCTCTTATTCTTCTCTTTTCTCTCCCTTTCTCTCTCTCTCTCCCTCACTCAGTCTCTCCTTTATCTGATTTGCATGTGATCATAATATCCATAGCTCTAAAGGTGTTTTTTTTTTTTGTATCCGTCTTTCTCTCTCTCATCTCCTTTTCTATCAAGAAACTTTCTAATTTCTCTTTCTTTCCCTCGTTCAATTATTCTTCGCTCGTCTCGTACCCGAGCCTCCCCCTCCCCACCCCCCCCCCCCTTTCTCTATCTCTCTCTCTCTTCAAAAAAGCTCTATATTTCTTCCCTAGTGTATAGGTTCACCAATTTAACATAAAGTGCCCCAGCTTGGCTACACGGATGTTAGCAAGAATAGAGAGCGGGAAAGAGTTACGGCAAAAATTTTGAGGAAAGATATGGACGGTCACGCAGTTAAAAAGCAATAAAGTAATAGGTTTTTATTAGGTGAGCGCTGGTAATAATGTGGCGGTTCATCTACGGCGTCTGCATGCCTGCGCGAACTTCGTCCGATATTAGGGTGTCGCCTGTGATTATGTGGCATAGCCAAAATAGCCTAAAATGTTATGGAAGGCGGGTTGTGGGGGGGGGGGGAGGGCTGGGGGTTACAGAAGGATTTGAGGGTAACCTATCATACAGTTCAGCCTCTGCTAGTAAAAGAATGTGCCCCCTTCAAAATATCATACAGAAAAGACACCTTTAAAATATGGTAACCTACTCCCTTTCTGCTTTGTTTTTCTTTTTCCCCTTTTTTTGTCTGCTTGTCAGTGTTTTTTTTTTTTTTTTTAATTTATTGTGCACTCATTACAAAATCCTGTATATTAGCCACTTCCATATTTTCTTTCAAGTATAATCTAAAAAGCTTATCATTAGGGTTTTTAGAATATATTGTATGAATGACCAGAATGATAATGATGATAAGCATTGAAACAATTCCATCGTTTTTCTCGTCCCACCCCCCCCCCCCCACCCCCACCACCACCTCCCGCCCCCGGCTATGCATGTGGCCCCTTCAACAGGCCCCTTCTGCTGATCTGGAAACCTATATACATAACATGACATCTATTAACAGTATTATGTCACAAAGGAAACATGTGTTTATTATGAGGTGCTGATGGTCGGAAAACATTTGTGCAATCGATTTGAGCTGGTTTTCATTCAGTGACTGAAACTTGGTGCGGCTGTATTGGATTGTCTGCTGATGATACTACTGGTCTACAGAAACAACTTCCTTGCACATGCAGATGTAATCCATCTCTCCCTTCCGATCCGAAATTGTCCGCCCCTCACCCCTTCTCTGTCATGCTCTTTCTTTCTCCTCGCTTTTCCCTTTCGATCTCTGTATCTGTCCCTGTTTCTGTCAATGTCTTTTCTCCCTTTGCTTTCCACACCTTTATTTCATTTCTTAATAATATTGTAGTTATTTCTCTTTTCCCTTCTTTCACATTTCATCAGTAGGGTTTACCCTTCTCTTTCCACTTCCTGTCATATTGTCTGCTTGTTCTTTTATCTTTCTCTTTCTCCCCACCAATTTTCTTCTCTCTCTCTCCGGCTTAGCACTGGCCACTCCAAAACAACAGCATACAATTTGCACACATCCTTCTTCACTCTTTTGCCCTCAAGGCGCCATTGATCATTGGACTTGTTATATATTTCACAGTAAGTCATCATCTCTCGTTATTGATATAATTCCCTGTGATATTGTGACTGGTGATATCAATAGCAGTGTCCACCGTCCCTAGCCCAGGGTAATAGTGAAAAATTGCAGTTTCTGTTAGTAATGCTGACCTCTTCGACGTACCCTACAGTCTAATAATTTTTCTATTCAACGTTCATCTTGTGACTCTTACAATAAAACAATTTTGAGTAAAAAGAAATGATTTGCAAGTTCACAGAAAGGGTAACTGATTGATTGATTGGTTGGTTGGTTGTTTATTCATGCTGAGAGCTAAAATAATGCTTGTAGGACTATAGTGTTCTTTTGTTTTTGTTATAACAAAGCTAGGAAATTCATACTTGGCAGACACAATTTTGAAAGTCTTTAAGGGGTGCTGCTACTCTACCTTTTGGTAGCAAACTGGAACCTTAATTTTTTAGTTTGTTTAATGAATCAAAGAGATTAAATATGTTTTTATCTGTCTTAAAATTCATACAAACTATATTTGTTTGTTGTTGTTTTTTTCTAGACTAGACTGAAGCTGTTTTCAAGGAACATTTTGCAGAGGCTTGAAAACAGAGGTTTCTTCTAAAACGATGATATGGACACAACAACACTTGCAATTCGATCGTCGACTATCTGCTTCGATAAAGTTACCTCTCCTTTTTCGCCAATCAATCAGGATTTCATTACTTATTTTGCAGGAAATGACGGAGCATGGATTTCAAATTTTACACATTTCTGTCCTCTTCCTTCTTATAGTTTATTCCTCCCACCCGCTTTACCCACCCTCTCTTCCCCCCCCCCCTCTCTCTCTCTCTCTCTCTCTATCTATCTCTCTCTCTCTCTCTTACTGCCCCCCTCTCTCTCTCTCTCTCTATCTCTGAAATCTGTATTCAATCTTATGACATACTATTAGCAAACTTCTTTTATACTGGCCTTCCATCTCTTTAAACGAAATTTTCTTGTAATTTCCTTGTAAATGAGATAGATGAATGTTGAGACAGGCTTGTATGTGAATAAATCAATACAGCGAATCAATTTGTCTTCCTGTTTGAGCTCTCTCTTTCTCTCTCAATCCGATTCTCCTTGATTTTACCAAACTGAAAAGAATCACTGGTTTATCTTGTAACACTTTCCATTTTTTTTTAATCCTTCTTGCTGCTTTTTGCTTCGTCAACAGTAGATGTTTCTGTCTATCCGCCCTTCTTCCTGTCACTAGTTGCTTTAAAATAAACAGAATTCTTTCAAAAACCCTAAACCATGTAAACGTACGCATGCCATCCAGCAACTGGCCCAGAACAGATGCAAAGGGTGACATGGTGAGCAGAAAGGATAGGGGCATTAGAGGAGAAGGAAAAGGAGGGGATGAGAAAAGAAGGAGAAAGGGGAGGGGGGAAAGCGATAGAGAGATCAGAGAGAAGAGGAAAGAGGCCAGAGAAAGGAGGGGGAACAAAGGAAGAAAGAGAGATAAGTAGAACACGTAGAGAGAGAGAGAGAGGGAAGAGGACAGAGACTTAGTGAGACAGAGAAAATGAGAGAGGCAGAGAGAGAGAGAGAGATACAGACAGACATAAACAGACAGAACACATGAGAGATGAGAGAGAGAGAGAGAGAGAGAGAGAGAGAGAGAGAGAAGGGAATCATTAGGGTAATCGAGAAAGTTAATATGATGCTAAGCGTGTGTTGCTCTTGAGTTTTCCTCTCAAGCTTCCCTCATGCCTGACGGTCAAACAGTGAAGTGTGGTACAGATGCTTCCCTTAACAAGAAAACGTTTATCATAACCATCAACTCTCTCTCTCAGATTTCAACAAGAATACCTATTGATATCAAATCTTCCGGTAAGGGGCGTCGACAGAGGGGGATTTTTTGTGTGTGTCGGGGGGGGGGGGGGATGACACCTCATCCAACTTTTTATGTCAGCCTATTGGCAAAGCAGTATTACGAACTTTATGTTTCTTTTTTTCTTATTGGAAAAACAAATGGAACCTCCATCCACAAATTTGAAACTCTGACTACCGTTTTACCCTTCTCTGCAAATTTGACGTTTTTCCTTTCTTTTTCTTCTTTAAAATTTGCTTTTTTTTCGGTTGGATAAGTTTGATCTAAACCCGATCCCCCACCCCCCCCCCCCCTCTCCCCTGCCTATTTGAAATCGTCTAGCGATGCCCCTACTATCGGTACAATTGCCTATTTTAAAGTTCAACTAAACGTCTAAAAAACGAACATGCTTCGCAGATGTTCGCCCCGCATCTGATATTTGTCTGTTCAGGAGATGTTTCTTTTGGGGCAACGTATAATAAACGACTGAACGATGTGAAGTGCTACCAAATGGCTCATTTTAATACTGCGGCAGCAGAAATTAAAGGTACTGACTAACAGCATAGACAACAATAACAAATCCAGTTTGTTTGAATGTGTACTGATCTATATTGTAACATATAAGAAACGATAGCAGTTGAGACTTAATAATGCATCGAAAGGAGAAGTTATAATGATTATTTTGTTTAACCAGGGAAGCTTCATCTGGCCCCCGTTGCATAAAACTTACCATTAAC
This sequence comes from Heliocidaris tuberculata, assembly GCA_025618425.1. NCBI lineage: Eukaryota > Metazoa > Echinodermata > Echinoidea > Camarodonta > Echinometridae > Heliocidaris > Heliocidaris tuberculata. The sequence continues at coordinate 31,698,939 of CM046841.1, forward strand.
GGTAACTTTGCCATCAGTGGTAACTCCCATGGAAACCTTGATTTTGATTGGCTGTTGAGTGATGTTACCATGGTAATTACCATTGATGGCAGAGTTACCATTAATGGTAAGTTTTATGCAAGGTGGCCCTGCACCATAACTGTTCTTCCTGGGGCCCCTGCAATTATTATTACCCCAGCAATTGCCAGGTACCCATGTATAAAACCTGGGTGGAATGGGACAAACGTGGGTAAAAGATATTGTCCAAGGACGTAAGCACCCAGCGAGGATCTAACCCAGGACTTCTCGCAACATTGTTGCATGACCACATCGTGAAATCACGAATTGCTTCATACAATCCTATCATGCCTATCATGATTTTTCTCTCTTTTTTTTCCATCTAATTTCCATGTGATTGTTAATTTTCTTTATACTAATGCTTTGTTTTGTCAAAAAGAAGGAAAAAAATATTGATATCAATGTCAATGGAGTTTCTTAATAAAATACCAAAATACCAATGACAAAAAAATAAGAAGCCTTTTATATTTTATAACAACACATTTAATGATTTATCACATAGCGCTTACAAATCCATGCATGAGTTCAGATTATCTCAACGCACTTTCTCTCCGTATAGAAAATCCATTTATCATTCAATGCATGAACGCTGTCATCTTATCTTAAATATCAAATATTGCCCTAGAGGTCAGGAAAGGTTGTCACATTTTTGCATTCTCTCATTTTAGATGCTTGTTTGTTTCAAACCCCAACAGCATAGGATGTAAAATACAGAAAGAGTAGTTGTGACTAAATAAAGGTACTCCTTAGAGCAATTTCCTTTCTTATTCTTATTTTCCTATTTTTACCATTTCTCCTTCTTCTTTTTCTTCTTCTTCTTCTTCTTCTTCTTCTTCTTCTTCTTCTTCTTCTTCTTCTTCTTCTTCTTCTTCTTCTTCTTCTTCTTCTTCTTCTTCTTCTTCTTCTTCTTCTTCTTCTTCTTCTTCTTCTTCTTCTTCTAATTATTATTATTATTATTATTTATTATTTATTATTATTATTATTATCATTATTATTATTATTATTATTATTATTATTATTATTATTATTATTATTATTATTATTATTATTATTATTATTATTATTATTATTATCATCATCATCATCATCATCATTATTAACACGATAAAAACTACTTTCGAAAAATAAACTCAAGGGCAATTTCAAAGGCCTATTGTACTGCCCATAGAAATCAGGTTCGGATTACGTAATACGCCATTGTAATGTTCGCACATTTCTAAAGGTGATAGACAGGGCTATTGAAATTGTCTTGAGTTTATATTTTCTAAAGTAGTTTTTATCGTGTTTATTATTATACTTTATCTTCTGTCTGCTGTTTTTACCCTTCTCCTTTTCTTGTTTTTGTCTCTCCATTATCGATTTGTGAGCTCTCCCCATTTATCATCTATTCTTTTCTTTGAAAAAAATATTTTCTTGTTGCGTTTTGTCACAATAGGTATTGATTTGAAATTATTCATATTATATTCCATCGCTGAATTAGCATCGGATATTGATGACTGGGGTACCAAGATGTACTCGTTAAGGAAATCAATGTTTCGTTGCCATGTTTTTCTTAACAATGATGATCATAAAATGAAGAATTATCATCTTCCCCTTGAATGGACTTGAATCAATATGCTCCTAGGGTTTTTGTAGAATCATTCTTCATTTCTTTCCTCTTCTTTGCTGCAACTCTAGAACCTTTTTTGTTCAGAATGAGTGATGATCATGAGTTGTGGTTTTAATGACTATCATTATCTTCTTCCTAGGCAGATCAATTTTGCTACCATGATTAAGTGCCCATCTTACGAACCCAGCTTTTCAACAAGTTCGTTTCTAATTATCGGATAGAAAAAGAGAAAAGAAAAACACCTAGAACATAGATGTTTAATTTCTTATTTTTTAATACCCCTACAAACAATTTTTTTTAAATCTTTGTTGTATGATACATCAATGTTTAACGTATTGCTAGACCATTCAGAGTGAGTCATGACCATAAATATTCGTGAAAAAAAATCAAAATGGACATCAACAAACCTTGAACATGTTACAAATGTTCAATTGTCAATAAATAAATAAACAATGAATAAATATAAACTCTACACCGTAAAGTAGCCTATGATTAACGGAGATTTGACAATTGTTTGACTTGTCAAATGAATTGAGCTGATAATCTTCCCGACTAGAATGATGAAGGATCATTTATCATCCTCACATACTACTCCCTTCGGCATCTTTGAGAAATCCCTAGATCTTTCTCAGTCTGAGCGATGACCATGAATTGTCGTGATAATAATCTTGATAAAGATATCTCCTTCTCAAGTGTCCATCTTTCCCACGCAGCTTGGCAAGAAATAAGCTTTGCTCTGACAGCCTATCCAAAGCTTAGTCTACATCCTTGACATGCAACAGCAATGTTTAAAGGTAATGGACAGTTTTGGTAAGCCCTCCAAAACTTTTCGTCAGATTTCTTGGATTAGTGTTGATAAATAGAAAGATACTGGCAGTACTGAGACTCAGAGAAGATTTCGCCTCCTGAAGTTTAATATTAAACAAATGGGAAGCCAAAAAAAAAAAAAAAAAATTATATAGTGGGCCAGGCATGTGAACTACCAAGAAAAGCAGAATGCAATATAGATTATACACAAAACCAATAAGGATTCTACACACAGTGACAAACATGCTATCTCCATCCAAAGCCCAAAGATTGTTGTGCGGGAGCCGTCGGGGTGGAAAGGTCCTAACGTAGGGCAGTGATAGAGCATTCCTTACAGATATTTACATTGAAATTCAGAGACACGTGGTTCCTATAGACTTTAAGGAGACACGCGATTCCTATAGACTTTAAGGGGACACGCGGTTCCTATAGACTTTAAGGAGACACGCGGTTCCTGTGAACTTTAAGGAGACACGCGGTTCCTATAGACTTTAAGGAGACACGTGGTTCCTGTAGACTTTAAGGAGACACGTGCTTCCTATAGACTTTAAGGAGACACGCACTTCCTATAGACTTTAAGGAGACACGCACTTCCTATAGACTTTAAGGAGACACGCGCTTCCTGTAGACTTTAAGGAGACACGCGCTTCCTATAGACTTTAAGGAGACACGCGGTTCCTATAGACTTTAATGAGACACGCGGTTCCCGTAAGCAATAGGTTAAGGTACTATTCCAAATTTTGAAAGTAATTTTTTTAAAGAATGAACATTCAAAACGTTTACGGAGAGAAGAAATACTGTATATGGGTGTGACCATTGGCACCAGGCCGGGGGGGGGGGGGGGGGAACGGGGCTGTCCCCTTTTACCCGAATATGAACTTTCCGATGTATAGATATTGCAGGCGAGGAATAAAGGAAAGGCAAATATCATTTCGCTATCAAAATGGGTAAGATATAAGAAATACATATTCAGCCCAAATATGATGAGGTTATTATCATTACTTTTTTTTAATTCTCAGAGAGCTGCAGCCCCGAGTACCAAGCGCCCCATGCTTGTACGCCTATTGACGTTATAATTTCATTGACTATTAATTAAATCGCTCCCTATATAGACTGATTAGTATCATTCTTTAAAAGTTAGTACTACCCGCTTATAATAACACAAAATACTGGTATTTCTAGCTACATGATGACGATGCTACAAGGAATGATCATAAGTATATGTGCGGTTTTCCCCCCACCCGTTTGCTTTAACAATAGGACAGCCTTTGAGAATATTTACTATTGAATTACAATACTCTCACTGCATTCGAGTAAATAAATTCGTTATCAGTGAGATTTGAAGGTCGCAAATGTAGTAACGTACCAGTGAAAAATAATACTTTCCTTTCTCTCTGTCTCTCTGTCTCTCTCTCTCTCTCACACACACACACACACACACACATGCACACACACTTTATTCATGCTATTGGGGCAACACCGAAGCTCCACGTGAATGATAAATTCTAAAAAGCGCAGAAGAAAAAGAGTGGTACAAATGAACTACATGTATTTGAAAAGTTGTTCGACATCTACTGAAGATTCAAAGGTTAACGTTTCTCTAAGTTACTGAAACTATGCACGCTTTTTACTTTTCGAGCTCCAAAAACATGCACACGAAATCATCTTCTTATAGTACGCACGCAATACTCCCCGATGATTTGAAACGTCTCAAGAACGTTCTATTCTGTTTTCGGAACGTATTAAACGTCGTAAAAAGCGAGTACTTTCACTCTGTTTTGTCATATGATAAAGAGGTTTTCTTAGAAATAATACAAATTAATAGTTTATTATTTCGTACATTGTCGATACAAGCTGGAGCTTATGAGTGTATCTTTCCAGAAAGACAACATGTCTTCTAGACGAAAATGCAACGAACGAATCTGTATTAACAGAGGGGGCACCGGCATCATAGCGGGATGGGGGGGGGGGGGGGATGAAATGCAAATTTTCATTCATGTCGTTGATGAATGATTTAAACACTTGACTAGAAATGCGAAGATCATGGGTTCGATCCCCTGCACGGTAATTATCTACATTGCTCTTTTATCGTTCGTGCAATAAATAAATGGTATTTGCCATACTAATACCAACGTGAGTATGTTTCTCTCAAAAACAACAAAAATATAATAAGGCCACCGATTAGGGGATTGGTATACTTAATGGGTCCTATCATGATCGTGTTTTTTTCCTCCCCCCCCCCGTCACCCCCATCCTCCCATCCCCCATCCCCCCCTCTCTCTCTCTCTCTCTTTCTCTCTCTATCTCTCTTTCTCTTTTTTCTCCTTTCTTTTTCACCCATTTTCCACCATTTGACTGAGGGGCTCCCATGCCCCCCGTAGCTACAATATTGTGTATTAATTTGAAGCAGTATTATTTTTACACGGGCTGCCAAGTCCTTTTAGTTTTTGACAAGGATCAGATAAGTTATTGCTTAAGCACTTTTATTATATTCACGCCTAGATTGATGCCAATCGTTAACCTAATTACGTTCTTCGAAGGTCCAAAAAATTGCCCCTGTGGTGTATATACGCCTGTAATATGGACACGTTCTGAGGTAATAAGTGCAAATTAAGAACATTTTCACTACTCAGTGCAGAGGAAAAAACAATTCAGTATATTGTAAAGCGCCTTGGAGTATGAATAACGTGAAGATTCATTCACGCATAACCCCGTAAGACCGCTGAAGAAAATAATTTTTAAAAAAAACTGAAGAGAGAGAGAGAGAGAGTCAAAAGACAAAATAAACAAAACAAAACAAGAACGTCGCGGCAAAATATATACATTAAAAGTGTAAATGTATGGCAAGATGAATTTTTTAAAAGTAGGCCCCTAAGATTTACTTATAAGATACAGAAATGAGAAGGATACACCGCTTACTTTCCTTTTATTGTTCCGCTTCCACTTTTAGGGCGGCTTACTTTGTCAGGACGGTCTGAACAAGGCTTTAGAGTTTGTATTAACCCTTTCGAGACAACTGCCCACATTTTGTGGTCTGGCTCAATAACTTTTGATTCAGAGCTCTAAAAAATATACCAGATACATGAGTAGAAAAAGCAAAAATCTCTGCACATAATGTGTCCATTTTTGTTGCATGATCATATTGCGTTTGATGCCAGGAATTTTAAAGAGGAGAATAAGCTTTAAAATCCTTAGATTGGCAACACGTTGAGAGGTTCAAAATCATTGTTTTTCATCGAAATTGATGAATCAATTTTTTTCAACTTTCCCAACCATGTATGTTGTTTTCAACGACATTGCATTTTATTAGAACCATGTAGCATTAAAAGAAAATTATTATTGTTGCCAATTTGAAGAACAAAATGTGATCAATTTAACCCTTAAATAATTCCTGTCATGAAAGGGTTAACAAGCAAAGAACAACAAGGCAGCACAACGATCTGATTGGACTAGATATTGATGAAGAAAAAATACGTGCTCAAGTAGAAGAGGCAGAGGATCACGGTTACAAATTTTAAACAGGAAATTAAGAGAGAAAGATGGAGTTAAGCGAATAATGAAACTGAAGTTTAATGTCAAATTTTATTATAAAACAAAGTAGCGTCTGCATTTAATCTAAGAAAGAACAAGACGTCTACGTGATTTAATAGTGCAGCTTAGCACGCAATCTAAATTTACAATTAACCTTTTTAAAAGCACAAGAATAAGAGAGAATAAAAATCAGTTTTAGAATTAACCCTTTATCTGCGACCATAGTGATGCTCACGTCGTAAAAAAGGGCCAACTTGATTTTTGGCTCGTAGTAATAAGTTTCTGTGTGTCCTTTGTTTTTCTATTTTCTTCCTGGCCTTTGTCTGGGCAATATGCAGTGAGCTTCAAATTTCTGTGACCAGCCTAAAGTATTAGTCAATATCGCATACATAATCCAGAAGCTATTGGGGAATGATTCAAGTTTACTTGGCATATATCAAATAATAAGTATTCGTTGAAGCGAGAGTGAGAATATTGAACATCCAAGAGTATACTGCAAAATGTTCAAATAAGGGCCTTTATAATGTTCATTGTTTCATGCAATAATATAAGTAAGTTTTTAAAAAGAAACACATGGACTAAGAAAAGGCATCAAGACCTAATCTATACAACACACATATTCTGCCACAATCATATTATTAATCAAAATCTTGAGTAGAATTATATAGCACCTTTAGATAAGCGATATAAACGGCTATTATCACTCCCCACGTAGAAGTGCCTTCGAGGAAATTCTTCCATATACCCAATTACAACGCCTGAAGTATGTGTGTGTGTGTGTGTGTGTGTGTGTGTGTGTGTGATAGAGAGAGAGAGAGAGAGAGTGGGAGAGAGAGATAGAGAGAAAGAGAGAGAGAGAGAGAGAGAGAGAGAGAGAGAGAGAGAGAGAGAGAGAACATAAGACTTTTTTGGTTGTTGTTTCAAAACTGAGCCTACAGCATGTAAGGAATTCCAGGGCCCCGTTTCATGAAACTTGTTATTAATAACAATAGCAGCAGATCTAAGACAAATTTGCCCTTAGCCAATCAAATGCTATGATTTCACTAGCTTATAACAGTGATTGTGATTTGACATATTTATGATAAAATGAAAATAAATCAGATATTTCTTTCTGTTACCTTTCAAGTTATTTTAATTTCCTGATCCCCCTGATGGTAATGACTTCAGTTCAATATCCGACCATCGTAAAAAGCCTGGTTCTGAGAGATAGAGTACTCCTTAGGCAATGTCCAAGACACTTTCTCCAGTGCTCCTCTTCACGTTCAATTCTCTCCGGTGCTCCAAATTATTTACAACCGTCTGAGGAGAAAATAATGAAAGTAGAGATTCATGGTCAGCTTTATATAAACGTGCAACACTTCTTAGCAATAACATTTTAGGAATTAAGAGGATGGTGGAGCGCACGAGAGGAAACACCCATTTTGCTGGAGTCATAAACGGCAAGGTGGGGGGGGGGGTGGGCTATATAGGAGACAATCAAATACGGAGAGAGATGAGAAAGATCGTAGGAATTGTGATAGGGGTACCATTAATTGGGAAGAACTATTGAACGAGAAGAGAGAAGGAATGGGAGAGGGAATGGGAGGGATAAAAGGGCGAGTTAGAGGTATGAGAACGTGAAACCGGGAGAAAGTGAGAGAAATAAAAAGAGAGGTAGATGCCTGGTTGAGAGAGCGATTTTCAGTTATATACATCAGTCCATGACAAGGAATAACATAAACTCAATTAAAACACATCAAAGCCGGCATCACTGACTCACCTCCTGTTATTATAAACCTCTTCATGTATAATATGTCTTAACAATCTACACACTTCTGTCGAAAAAACACTTGATACTAACAATAACGTTGCTCAAAGAGAGATAATTTGGATGTTTCAGAGAAAATTAGCTTAGGATATTTTGCTTGCAATAATGAAGAGGCGCTATGGGTCAGTGTTAGAGCACTGGTCTCGTAAATGGGAGCACCCGGGTTCGAAACCAAGTGGATGCGCTGGTGCCCCCATTGCACTGCAAAAACCACGGTGTTAATTCAACACCATCTCGGTATCAAAAGTGTTAAAACAACACCAGTTTGATATTTGGCTACACCAGATAAGTGTTAAAACAACACCAGTTTGATATTTGGCTACACCAGATAAGTGTTAAAACAACACCAGTTAGTGTTTTTAAAAACTCCAGTTTGAGTAGAAACTGGTGTTGTTTTAAAGACAAAGTTGAGTTCTGGTCATGAGATTGAATTCTGAAAAGAAACTGTCTCAAAGCAATTGGAAAAGATTGATTAAATGGCACATAAGAATTGTAAAAGGTTGATTATACGGCACATAAGAATTGGTATATGCTGTAAGGTTTTGGAATCACCAAAATTATAGGAAATTGACTCACTCCTGCTACACTGCAAAAATTGGGGTGTTAAATCAACACCAATCGGTGTTCATATATGACCGACGGTCATATATGAACACCGATTGGTGTTAATTCAACACCCTAGTTTTTGCAGTGTAAGAGTCAAGTGCACTGCACACAGAAATGTGTATATGGGATTACACACAAATGTTCGGCCAAAACATTTCAGCTGTTTCTTGTCATATTTTGAATGTGAGGGCATTTGAAGAGCAATCCTTTTCAGGTGGCATATCTATTATGGTAATCTTTCAAACTAACATAAAAAAAATGAGAAAGTCCACAAATTATTTTTTACCTTTCCCAGAACTCAAGTTTTCCTTTAACACTTATCTGGTGTAGCCCAATATAGATACCGAGATGGTGTTGAATTAACACCCTGGTTTTTGCAGTGTGGTAAGGCATTAATCCTCAATACCAAGTCACTCGAAGAGGGCTTAAATATTTATAAGAATACATATGCTTTCTTAGCAGTCTGGTAAAATAAACCACCAACCAACGAATGAATATGAACTTATATATCATGTGAATAAAAAGTTCTCAAGAATTATTTTAGAGTAAACAGGCCTACTACAGATTCATGATCATGATAGTGGCGTAGCTTTGGATCAGACACCGAGGGGCAGTAGTGTCATGGGGGGGGGGGCACAGGAGAAAAAAAATGCGATTAAAAAAGAGGCCATTCAGAAAAGGTATAGGGGTGGGAGGGGTCGTATCATCTGTCTCCCCGTTGCCTCCTTTCTCCTCCTTATTCTCTTTTCTCTCTTCACGACTTTTTTTTTCGTCATTTGATTGGGGCATGCACGTGCCCCCATTACCCCTTTAGCTACCGCACTGGCTAGACATAGTTCTAACACACCAACGCAACACGTTGTGTATCATTTCTAAACCTTTGGGAAATCAGCAACAAACACTTTTAAGTCTACCTCTGTCAAATTTACAAGAGTCCAGGGAACTTCAAAGCTATCATACAATTCACGACCTCCATCAAAACCAAACACATATGTACAATTCATTTTTTTCTGATATCACATCTGTAAATAAAATTCAGCTGTTGTTAATATTGATTTAGGACTAGACGAGGTAAGTTTGACGGACATATACCAGAATACTGAAGCTGAATTTAGATCTGAGTTATATTCTGAAATGCCAAATAAAGACTTTTATTGCGTGTTCAATTATACGAGCACTTATTGAATTAGAAAGTACAATATATTTCACGGTCATTGTAACGATTTTCCAGCCATTTTCTTCAGGTTTTTATGTCTTCGTTTAGGTATTCACTATTCTGGAATCATTTAATAATTCATGTCGAAATATACGTAATTGAAAAGAAAGGAAAAGAAATGAAATATGAAGGTAATGCTTCTGATAAATAGAACCGCTAGAGCGGCGAGTTTATTGCTCACAACTCTCTGCTTCGACATTTTATTTTATTTTTTTCTATGCGATAGTTTCCAGGAGCTATTCAAGAAATGCTCAACATATTATCGTCGCATCATTCCCTACAGTTCTATAAGATTGCAATATACGATTACATACAAGGCTGATTTTTAATCATAAATTTTCATAAATAGTTTTTATATTATTATAGATTTTGGTAATATGATTCATGGAATAAGACTAAAAGGCGTAGGTCCTTATAGTCGTGTATTTCTACTTATTCTTAGAGAATCAATAGCGAGAAAAGGAATGTCTAGAGCATAATGAAAGCTATTGTTACCACGTGGGGTGACTATACATAATCTCATCCACACCGCACGGACATAAAAACACAAACGACACTCAAAACGGGGGTAAAATAAACCAAAAATCACACGGAATTTACTATCGTGTCTATGCCTTTATTATCCAAAATCACCTCTGCTCATGCCTACAAAATTATCAAATTGTATGAATATTCATGATACCACATTAAGGTTCGTATAACACTGTGATTTAGACCTTGAAAAAGAAACACAATTCAGGAATACTCTCAGACACTTTCTGTCCAAAATGGAGTACAATTTCCCAGGTTTCCAGAACTAAATTAGCTCATACATTCATAGTTTAATTTACTACTAGCATGACTAGGGACGAAAAAGGTTCAGGTTTTTTCAAACGGTTGCCTCCATATTTCTTAGCTCAATTATTTTTCCCTACTTACCCGAGGCTTCATTTCTTGAAAGTATAAGGTTAGGGTTAGGGAGCAATAGGGTTTTAGATCATGCTTTCATTATAGCGTCAGTGCTGAAGCAAGGAACTCGGTTTGTGTAGAACATTTACAGCTAAGCCATTTTCTCCTGGGCATGTGTCGTATCATCATCCAGGTATTATACATCATTTGAACTAAGGTGAACACACTAATATGACCGATAAGGTGAATAGATCATCGTAACAAAGAGCATGAAATTGAGCTCCTTAAATAGACATTACTTTATGAAAGAGTAATGTGATATACGTATGATGTATCATTTGGGAGATGGTATACAGACATGAGGGTGAGAGTAGGAGGGGGAAATAGGTTACATTTAGATCTGGTTTAGGGGTCAACCAACTGAAGATGTATACGAAGGGGAATCCCACTGTGAAATGAGCTTGGTTCGACTATGAAAACAAGAGGAAAGTGAGATCGACGGGCCAACTGTATTTCGGGGACAAATCCGCCAAAGCGTGAAAGGTAACCAGTGTTTGATGTGCTTTATTAATCGAATGGTGAAAAGGTGTAGAGAAAAAGAGAATGCAAGGAAGAGAAGGAAGGTTAAATAGATGATACATTTTTCTCTCTCACACCCTCATTCTATATGTCCTTGTTCTCTCGCTTTTCATTCACCAAGGGACACCGGTTTCCCCTTCCCCATTAAGGAGGCCAGACCTACTTTGTCCATCGACAGGCTTGTAAAATACTCAACTCTATGACCAATTTAAAAAAAATGAATTTACACATGTATAAAAACAAATAGATTTGGTGGTGATGATAATTCTAGATATAAACATTGAGAAAAAACACAAGGGATTCCACGATTCTAGGAGTACCTGTTTGTTAACCCTTTCGAGACAATTGACCACATTTTGTGGTTTGGCTCAATAACTTTTGATTCAGAGCTCTAAAAAATATACCAGATGTATGGGTAGAAAGAGCAAAAATTTCTACACACATTGTTTCCATTTTTGTTCCATGACCATATTGCGTTTGATGCCAGGGATTGTAAAAAGGAGAATAAGCTTCAAAATCCTCAAATTGGCAACACATTGAAAGGTTCAAAATCACTGTTTTTTATCAAAATTGGCAATTTTTTCAACTTTCGACTACGTTTCTAATGATGTCTATTGTTTTCAAAGACATTACATTTTGTTAGAACCATGTAGCACTGAATGAAAAATATTAATGTTGCCAATTTGAAGAACAAAATGTGATCAATTTACTCCTTAAATAATTCCTGTCCTGAAAGGGTTAAATGCATTCAAGAGAAGGTTGGGTTCTGGGAAAGGTGAGAAATAACGTGTGATCTTTTTTATACCTTTTATGTCAGTTTTGGTATAAAACACACACACACGCACACACACACACACACACACACACACACACAAAAAAAAAAAAATCATAGTAGAAGTGTCCCCTTAAAAAGGATTTCTCTTTAATTGCCGAGAATGACGAGAAATGGCTGAAGTGTTAGGGCCAAACATTCAGGCCACATTTGCGTGCAGTCCCTGTGTGTAGTGCATGTGCTTTTCAGCGAGTTTGGATCAATTTCTTATCATTTGGATGATTCCAAAACCTCACAGTGTACACCGATTCATATGTAGACATGATCAACCTTTCCCAATGTTTGAGACGGTTTCTTTCACAAAGTAATCACCCCCCCCCCCCTCCGGAGGGGGGGGGGGGGGACACTCAGTATATAGTTCGCGGTGGGTATGTGCCGCGGAGAAGACCCCCATTTTTACACTCAAATTTCCGTTCCAAAGCATACAATTTTTTTTCTTCTTGAGAAAAAGAAGAGAGAAAACCGTACCAAAGCACCGCTTTTTTTCATTCCGTCATTCCGGCCGTTCCATTTCCCCCTTGAAAAATTAAACTAGTTCCAAGGCATGCAGTTTTGACCCCCCCCCCCCTCCCCCCCCCTCCCCCCCCCCTCCCCCCCTCCCCCACCCCCCCCCCCCCAAGAAAATAAATAAATAAATAGGTTAAAAAAAAAACCAAAAAAAACAAATAAATGAATAGATAAAAATAAAAGAAAATAAAACAAACAAAACAAACAAAAACACAGTTCCGATGATCCTTATATTTCAGTAACAACCAGTTCCGTAGCAGCATATTTATATAGTAATCCAGTTCCAAAGACCCCCTTTTTCCAAAATGTTAGTAGTTCCGAAGACCATCATTTTAATGATACGCTGGTTCCAATGGCACATACCTACCACTTTTGAGGTCCAGTGCCCCCCCCCCCCCCCCCCCCCGGGTAATCACATGACTAGAACTCAACTTTATACGTTATACGCACGGCTGGTGTATTGTGCGCCTGTCGATTGCCCATGACCAACAATCCCAATACGTCATGTCCGTGGCGGGATTGAGAAGTAGGCCAATGGGTCATCTGGATAGAATCGGGCTGCACGAAGACAGATTGAATAATTCATTTTCAGTAAATATTGGATTTAGAGAACTGTCTACGCGAATTGATGGATCTAACTATATTTTATGAGAGATGGATGTACATTCGCCTCATGCTCTGTGTCTATGTCCGAGGGGTCTGTTTGGAAAATACTGTGATTGTATCCGGTCAGCTGGCTTGATCCTATTTAAGTGCGAACGATGAAGAAAACTAAATATTGGATGGTAAGAAGACCGAGGTATGTTAACACCTAACGAGACAGAGTTTTAAAACTTTAATCTTCGTAAATAATCAGAGACATTAAATGTCTCTGATCATTTACGAAGATTAAGGTTTTCTCTTGTTACGTATGCCACATGCACAGCTAATATAACCGATTTTACATAGAAATGAAAGATGAATTAACGCTCTGCTTTAAACTTTCTTTAAGTGGTTTTTTTTTTCTTTCTTTTTTTTTTCAAGCATTGCATATGAGCCAGATCTGTACACTGTTAATTAAATTTCTCTTGATAACCAACCGTACCGTGTATATATGTGATTTATAAATGTTGTAGAATAAAAATCAGTAACTAACCAGTCACGAATCTAAATAATTTCAGTGATGGATGTTATGAACAATATGCAAGTTCTTCATTATCTCCTTAGGTTGCCCTAGGTGTGACAGCTAGACGCGTCCACTCGTCACCATGTGTCTGCTTTGGGCTTCGTCCGTCGTTTCCTGTCCTATGTATCATTTAATGTCGTGCACCAATAGGCTTAGGTATTGCAATAGTGATGAGTGTTTAGTTCTATTCGCTGAACTTGAGCTGTAAATGTTTTATGGTAGTGATTAAACATTAAAACGAAAAATAAAAGTAAATGGAGGATACCATATCATGGCTCAGACAAGAATGTATATATCATATTTATCGATACCCAGCAAAAACTTACAAGAGACAAAGGCTGCCGTTCAGTATTTGATGAAAGTGTACAATATTGTGAGGTATGAATCCAGGAAAAAAAAGCTTCAAGTCCCATTCGAGTATTGGATAATTCTGATGACAAATCCTTACCCAAGGGAGAATACTAATCTTACTTGGTGTTGAACCTGGCATGCCCCTCCCACACAAGACTGTTCCTCTTTCTCGCCTTTGCATTTTCCCCGTAAACAGGTTTCAAAAAAAGATCTGAAGGTACGAGGAAGTGTTTGCTTTGAACATAATTCAAACTTCGAATTTGCACATTTCCGAAATGTTGCCAATTTGTATTGAGGTCACCCAGACATGATCCCGACGGTTCAATCGTTAAGGGAGAACACTGAATGCTCGAGCTGCTGCATTACAACATTTTGCAACCGACCGTTACATTCATGCTTTTACCCTTAGCATTTGAAATGTCACCTAATCCCTCTTGCCACTGCCTGTAAAATACTACGGCATGTATTTATCAAACACATCTCCAAGTTCAAACCGCTGTAGAAGATCAATGGCATCAGATGAAATAGGGGGTAACTATGTCCTCTTACATTGTAGTACCCTTGGAAACGCCCACAACTATGTTACTTAAAGGAGAATGAAACCCTGGGGAAAATCAATTTTAATGAAAAGAGAGGATAGAGAGAAGCAGTTTAAAAAAAGTTTCATCAAAGTGACAGGTTTAGTAGTACAATTAACTCTTCATATGTTTCGTACACAAAATTTCATATTTGCAGCTTGTCTCCTTCTTATATAGCTCAAGATATATCATGGGAAAATGTATTTGACATAACATATGTTGAGTTCACAAAAAGACAAGCAGCATCTTTAGAGATAATGGAGAAAATATGAAATTTCGTGTACAAAACATATTGAGATTTGTACTCCTAAACCTGCCATTTTGAAGCAACATTGCCAATTAGAGGATCGCCACAGAAAGTAAATTGAGACTTTCCAAACTTTCCAAACTTTTTTATTTCGTAACCGATTTTGATGAAACATTTTTAAAATTGCTTCTCTCTATCCTCTCTTTTCATGAAAATGGATATTTCCCCAGGGTTTCATTCTCCTGTAATACTGTCTTATGTTGCCTCATTACTCCCTTCCACTCTCGCTAATTCGATACATGAATGAAGATAGAGAATGAATATTATGTTGTGTATCGGTATCTGGAGTGTCCAATTTGGGATCTTGTACAATCTATCTCATTTTCCAAATCCAGCGAATCTATTGGGTCTTTAAAAGCGATTGGGTAATAGGTATCGTATAAAAATGTGACCTTAATGTCTGCTTTATTGGACAGCCTGGGGTTCCTATTTCACATTTCTGAATATTTACTCAATCTTATTTTAGATCTTATTATTATATTCCACGTTAAGGTCTCACTTCGTTTAACATTGTTAGATTAGGAAACACATAAAAAAATCATCACGAATGATAATTTCTGAAATATGGAGGCCCTATATGTAGAATTTATGTTTACATTATAAAAAAGGGGGAATAATAAAGATAATATTGCAGTGACTTCGAATATTCATGGGCATAAAAAAGGGGAAAACCCGAATCCAAATGACATAATAATCAGAATCATAACTGTCACAAATGATCGTCTTTATCAAAACAAATTGCCACATAATACCAATGCATAATCCTCTAAATAACGCCCTTCAGCGAAGCCGGTAAAAAAATAGATCCTACCTAAATAAACTCCAACATGTTCCAACGCTTAGGACTGATTTGGGATAAACATGATTGGCTTAAATATAGAACTAGGACAAGCTCTATAAGATTACCCATCCCACTCCTTCTACTCCCACCACGAATGTCAATGCGAACAACCTAAATAAGTCCGGACAGACGGTCAATATTTAATGTTTTAAAGCCGAAATACATGTCAACTGGCCCAACTTAATGTCATAGTGCTGTGTGTTGAGCCAGTGACGACATTTGGAATTTTATCTGTTTGGAATACCAAAGCTTAGTTAACGGGGATGAATGTCCATCGGGTAATACTGTCCGTACTCTAGTCCAACATACGTTTAAGATATTGACGTTCTTATGGAAAATATCATGAATATGGTACACCTATTTAATTTGTCACGCATTAATAACGATGTAATGGAGAATATCAAGGGGGAATTTGGACCATTGCTGGTCACTGTATTTTGTCCGATAGCGATAACGATGACGATATTTCTAATGAAAGGTATCCCCTACTATACGGTGTGTACATGTACTAAGTGTGAGTATACTCATGTCTGTTAATACTAGGGCATGCTCTCTATGGTGTACCTTTAATGAAAAATCTTGTTATCGTGACAAATGTGACCAGCCCTTTAAAT
Source organism: Heliocidaris tuberculata (assembly GCA_025618425.1). Taxonomy (NCBI): domain Eukaryota; kingdom Metazoa; phylum Echinodermata; class Echinoidea; order Camarodonta; family Echinometridae; genus Heliocidaris; species Heliocidaris tuberculata. Next base: position 31,715,234 of record CM046841.1, read on the forward strand.
ATGTATATATATATATATATTTGTGCGGGACACATTCCTTGTCCAATCAGGTAATGCCGAGAACAGATTGAGACATTAAATTCTCTAATGGATACCATAACACATCACGCTCCGATTCCCTAATCCCATAGTTACCACTGAGATTTGAGCTTATGATATTAAGGTGTTTAGCATGTTCCAGTGTCATCTTCAATAACATCACATCTTTTCCTGCGCTCCTGTAAACAATTGCTCCCCAATCTCATCTATCAACCTACTTCCAGCGACACACCGCCTCACATTTTAAAGATTCACTTAACCGAGTTGAAAATCCGCCTGTATATTGGCGTTAGCGTTTATAGGCTGGCCGGAAAGTCTGCACTTGTCTTCGCTGCAGCATTCCGCCATGGGAGCAATGCAGGAAAGGGTCGTGCTTTCGGAATCATCGAAATGAATAAAACGTACAGGAGAAATACAAGTTGGAATAAGACGTGTCACGTGCCTTCATTAAGTATAATTGAAATGTTCTATTTAGTATCATCAAATGAAAAGGGACTTTAAGTTTGATCTTTGCGAGTGGAAAAAGCTATCTAGACTTGAACAAGTGAACATTTCAATTTAGTATCAATGTCAGAAAGCGCCAAAAGAATACGTGAATTTGTGTACTTTTTCAATTTGAATTCACACACCAAAAATGACAACAAAACACTTCCGAGATGAACCGAAAAGAGTGGCTTAAATTCCTAACACATTTCATTCAGTAGATACTCAGTATTAACACAAGCAGGGCCCCGTTTCATGAAACTTGCTTTCACTGATGCTTTCACTGACAATTTACAATAACTGTTATAAGCTACTGAAATCCTTGCATCTGATTGGGTGAGACAAATTTGTTGGTAAAAATCACTGACAAGACACTTGATGAAACGCCCCCTGATCTGTGAATAAATACCGTTTTCTTTCACGGCTTGAATGACGTCACTGAGGATTTAAAAGGAAAAAAATCTAAAGTTTTCATTCTTAGCACGTCGTGAGTAATAACAGAAAGAGGAAGTCTGTATTTGGTTTCTAAATTATTCAGTCTCAGTACATCTAAAATAGAAGTAGAAAATCCCTAACGTAGCCCAATAGAAGGTTAGCGGAAGAATTGTATTTCACTGGCATTGAGGATTGGGGCCTAGGAATGCGCACGCGCAACAGTAAATTATAGAATTAATTATACAGAATGCTGAAAATATGCAACAGCAATTAGGCAATTTCGAAGTCGGATAAAGTGCAATACAGTATGAACTGAAAATACCTCTGACATAACAAGCTGAATACACTTACTGGGCAAATAATTATCTCACCCACACCGTGCGTTAAAGTGTACCACACCTCAGCCAATATATACAAAATGACACCTCACAAAGTGACCTACTATAGAGACGGTTTAGAACCCCTTTATTTTAATAATAGATTCACCAATATTAACTCAGATAAAAATGAGGGGTGGAGATGATATAAGGTGATTGGGAGTGGATAACATAACGAGAATTTTAAAAAAAATAATAAAGATCATACACTATGTATGATCTGCAAATACCAAGCCAGAATCAAAGTGAGCCACCGCTCATTCGGCTTAGTTCACCTCCAAATAAAATTGCCTAAAACTGTCACACATTTGCAATTGGATGTTCTTCATCCTCGATTCGAAATTTTACCTGACCTGAAGTGATGATATCCCAATCCATAAACGGAATGACCTGGAACTATCGATCTAACATTTCTCAAAATCAGAGAGAGGGAGAAATAGAGGGGTACTAAGAAAGATTAAGATATATCCGATTTTTTTTCCCCGGGCAATAATGCTCTTCTTGACACCTATCAGTACCCCACGTACATCTGTATTACTCGAGGCAATTCAGAGGCCAAAGAGAGAGATATATTTTATTGCTGGTTATTTATACTTATACACTTGTCTAGTGTCTACATCACAATCATCTCTTACCTTTAATGCTTTCCTGGTTATTCCTGCAAACCTTATGCTTTCAAGGGGCTTGATTCGTGTCCTGATTTGGACATAGGATGACAAAGAAATTTTTAAAAATGGCGAACTTCTTGAGATGTATCTAGAACTATATCACAATAGAATCTGCTATGTTCCCATGCATCATGTTTATGAATTATATCCTGTAACAAATTTGAATCGATTTACACCCAAACTTGAGCTTTTTATATCATGGCCCTCTTGCATAAAAAGTTGCGATTAAACAAAACTCAAAAAATTAAACGCAACTCAATTTTCAACCAATCAGGATCGCGTATTTGGGACTTGCGTTTAATTTTTTGAGTTGCGTTTAATCGCAACTTTTTATGCAAGAGGGTCCAGGTGTAAAAAGATGGCTGAATGTCCTTACGTTTTGTTTTGTTTTTTTTTTTTTATTCGAGTTCACATTATCATGGGGTTTTATCGGTTTTAATTTGGATCAAATAGCCAAGTGCAAAGAGCAAGCAGTCTGGAATGTGACATTTACTTTTGAATTCAACTTATGAACTCCTCTTACAAGACTACAAATACATACAGTTTTATGGATCAAATATCAATGTTAAACTACTTTGATTGCGGAATTATTTCAATCATATTTTTCTTTTAATGAATTTCAAATATTTGATATGGAACAGAGATAAAGGTAAGGCTAATTTCATGTAACAAAGTGCCAGATGAAAAGTCGACTGACTTTTCGTTCACCTCTTATAAATGTAAACATCTCTCCTAGTCATATTCTACTACTATGTGACCACGACGTTAAGTTTGAGCTCGAATTAAACCAACTAACTTTAAATAATAGACCTCAGGACTAAATTCTCGCTTCCTAATATTAATGCAATGGCGTAGATGGATGTGGGGCACGGGGGCACGGCCACTTCCTCCATCAAATTGAAAAAAAAAAAGCTTTAAAAATGGAGAGGGCGACTTAAAAAACAACAACAACGATGATGATACAGTCCTTTCACACCATCCCCTTATGAGATGACCATGTTCTGTCGGGTTTTTTCCCCTCATCATAATTGCGGTGACCCCCCCCCCCCCCCTCCATGACAACCATCATTGGCTGTACCTACGCTACACAATTGCATATGCATCACACATTCTTTGCTCCTGAATGATTTAACCCCCCCCCCCCCCCAAGAATCTAACTTCCAAGAAGACAAGGCTCCCTGGCTACGCCACATAACCTCGTCGTCCCCGTCGCAACACTATCGTCCCGTGATCCGTCTTCGATCTCGTCCTCTCGCAGACCCCTAAACGCGCACGTTACAGCGAGATCGATACCCAGATCGTTCGATAACACCTCGAGTTGGATTTCAGGTCGAATGCGGCTAAGTGGCAAATGACGGCGTGTGTTTTGAGCGGTCTCGAGTTTCCCGCAAAAAAAAAAAAAAAAAAAAAAAAAAAAGATGAATGACAAACGGGATATCGGCGGGTATTTTGTGGGTCAGGATCTGTGAAAATGGCTAATATGATCTGCGTGGGCATCAGGCCCTACGAGGTTCGGTTTCTTGATATAGTTATTTTGGCAGGCTACTTTGTCAAAAGATGAAGGGATCATGATCAGTCAGGATTAATAACTTAATACCTACAAGCGAAGTGGAAAATAAGCTGAAATGATATTGACAGGAAGTTTAAAAAGAGCAGGAGAGAGAGAGAGATATGGGTAGCTAATGCTGGGTTTACACTGGGCCACGATGGACACAATGGCCACGATTGGAGAGAATCTTGATGAGCGTCGTGGGATTGAATCGTGATGATCTTGAGGGAGCTTTGTGGAATCGTGATGATCGTGATGAACGTGACAAAATTTTTGATTGAAAAACATTTTGCCAAGATTATCACCATGAGAATGTGACAGAACGTGGGTATAGTAGTAGATCTTAACAGGCCTTGACAGGGCGTAACAGACCTTAATGGGCCGTCGTAGGGGATCTTGGTGAATTTGGAAACACGATTCCTTCAAGTTTCACTACGATCCCACCACGTTTCTATCACGCTCTATCACGCTCTACTACGATTCGTCTAGATACATTGAGTAGCATGAGTAATTTCATCACGCTCTGACACATTCTGCTACGATCATCGAGATTGGTCCTCATGCTCCGTCAAGCTGTGATGAGTTCCCGCGCGATTCCAACGATGTGTATGGAAGGGCTCCAGCGCTCTCTAAGATTCATTGCGTTTTCAAACTTCTCAGCTTTGACCGGCTATAGTGTTTGGATTTGATTTGTAGAACAATTTTTCAAGTTTCATCATCAAAGATGCCAACGAAAAGGAAGGCCTGTGCAAATAATGACAAGGCTTCTCCACCTCCTCCACCACTACCAGCAGCTAAAGAAGACCCAACAGAAGTCCATGGAGAGCCAGAGCCAACATCACTTACCCCGACCCCACAGGAAGAGCACCCGGACCTGTCAGCCACCTAGAAGAGGGCCAGGGTGCAGAGGACCGCGACCTCCAGCATCTTCTTCATCTCTTGGATGCATGGTTCCTACTGGTATCTCTGGAGAGGGTGAGAGGGTGACCTCCTGCCTCCTTTCATACCCCAATCGTGCTCCAAGCGTGACAATCTAGCTCAAATAAATCCTAGGAGATCTTAACGGAACTTGTTGAACGTGAGAGATCTAAACAGAACCTAACAGAACGTTTCAGAGCGTGAGAGAATACCGTGGTGATCATATCGTGGCAGACCTTGACCCGAATCGTGTTGGCTTCGTAACAAACTGTTACAGATCATAACAAATCGTATAGAGAGAGTAGGAAAGAGAATGGGAGAGTAGAAGTAGAAAAAAAAATCGTGGAAGTCTACGTTTTGGGGTTTTTTTTAATCGTGCAGATCGTTTCCAAGTGTAAATCCAGCATGATAAAATAGAAATTTAAAAAATGCATAATTATCATGAGAAAACAAAGAGTAAAGTGTGACTTTTAGGAATATTATCTTCTTCTTTTTTTATTCATTATTTAATTTTACTTTTTCGCATCTTTAATCAGGGGGGTTCGTTCAGCAAAGAAATGGTCTACCACAGCGCGCACCCTGTATACATAAAAGATGTACAGATACACGAGACAAATTATGCATAATTGTAATTGATACTGTACTAAAAACAATATTAAATCATATTGCTTCATATTGGTTCAAGTCGAGCTAATCATTTTTTTTTTAAATCACTGTAAATTCCAACGTAGAAACACAATCTATAGGACACTGAAAGTCAGGGGGAGGTCAAATCAAGATGCATATGCTGGCTTGGGCCGCGAGAAGACTACATCAATTGGTTTCAGATTTCAACTGGGAATGACTTCAGTACTTCGTCTTTCTCTGCATCTTGTATTCAAACCCCCTGGAGTATATTTTCATTCGTGGGTAACACCCATAGCACCTTATAACCCACTCCTCTTACGGATATGGGTATTTCTGTCATTTTAAAGGGGGTCTCTCTTTTTCTATTCTCTGTACACCCCTTTCAATTACTTAAAACCTTCAACAACTAAACCTTAATTCGCATTGCCTTGGTTTTGTGATTTTCGGTAATAGTTCACTTTCAAAATGCAAAGTACAAAGTTCACAGTTTATTGATATCCACAAGCACATAATTATGTCTTTTACATTTCTTTTTAAACAGTACATATGATAATTAAGAACAGGAATATAACAAATATATGAAGTGTAACATATATAGATATAACAGAACATCGTTTAATGGACTTGGTTATGGTTTACACTGATAAAGCGATAATTGGTATAATGTAAAAATTGTAATTGTAAAGGAAAATTCTTGTTCTAATTCTCCATCTTTGCCCGTGTTCCTTGTTTTTTGATGGTGTTGTTGGGGGTGGGGGTTGAGGGGGGTAGGGGAAGGTGTGTTGATTTTTTTTATAATTGTTTAGCTTTCAGATGTATTTTGTATCTAATTTTCGTCTCCCTTTGTACCTCCGATTTCAGACTGTTCGAGATCTATATTTCTATTCTGCCTCATCTTTAACGGTCTCCTTGTCTGTATCTTTCAATCCTGTTCTCTCTCATCATGGTCATGTTTTCTGAAGAGTTTCGCTATCTGCATGATCTGTTCGTTTCCTACCCTTTCTCTTTGCTTGCCCCTGTTTCTGTCTTTTCAAAATACCCACAGGCAGTTTCCAGTAAGGGAGAGAATTGGCCGTTCCCCTCCCCCTCCCCCCCCCCTCCCCCCCCCCCCCCCCCCCCCCATTCGATAAAAATGAACTCGCTATCTACGCGCTGCACTTTCCGTAGAACCCTTTCGCGGTATTAAATACTTCAACCCCCCCCCCCCCACCCACCCCCGACAATCCAATCCGCTCCTGTATCTTCCTTTGTCTTCCCCTCTTCGCATCTGTCTATCGCCCTCTCTATTTATTTCCACCTTCTTCATTTTGAACATTAATGTACCAACCTGAGGTGAGATTGATCTTAGTTGACGTGGGAGAATAATACACAAGGCCTAGCTCTAACCAGCCGATGGTGCTTATCGACGCAATTTATGACTAGGGGTTCATATTCCAACCATTCCAGGCGATAGACTGTAATAAGCGTTGTATCTGCACTTCCGACTTGCGATGAGACTTAAATCACTAATTTCATAACCATAAATTCAGTATACAACTTGGTATGAAGAGTCGAAGCCAAACCCGAGTGTATTAATTTTGGAGGGTTTTAAACAAAGAATTCGGATTATTTTGTGTTAATGTCTCTACTTGTTCAAACAGCTTGATAGCTTAATAAAGTCATGCACTGGCGCAGCCAGATGTTTTGAACAGGGGGCACGAACGAGGGGGGGGGGGGGAGGGTGACACACAGAGTCACAAAGTAACACACACACCCACAAACATATGTCTTACCAGACCACTGAAGACTATACATGGATTAATACCAATGATATCCCAAAGAACACTTGATAGGGGGGCGAATGACACGTCGAGACATGATCATCATCACAAACTAATTTCAAGCTGGGTATTAGAACCTTCCAGAAAATATTTTCATGATGTGATCAAACTTGTCAGCATATTGCAGTATGCAGGATTATTTTTAATAATAAACATGATCGTACAGACTGGGGAAAGCGCCATGAGTTAAAGTATGGTGTTGCCTTGAACATGGCTTAACGATTATAATATGTCCAAGAACGATGGGAATGAAATAGTTTGTTTTGACTCAGCTAGTTGGTTTAGAATTTATTATTTAGTGTGATATGATAAGGGGAATGGATTAGTTTGGACACTATATCTCACTTCAGTCATTTAGATAATCCATTATTTTTCGCACCTTGCAGAAATGATGACGTCAATTTACCTTTATCCTCAACCTCGCACTCTCCTATTCTCCCATGTATCTTGGAAACTTACCCATCCATTCTTCCTTTCTATTTTTTTTTTCTTGCTAGTTATTTTTCTTTTGGTTTAAGCAATATCCCCAATTCTCCCCCCCCCCCTCTCTCTCTCTCTCTCTCTCTCTCTCTCTCTCTCTCTCTCGCTCGGTGTCTCTTTGGTTATTTTGTTCTATTATGTAATACATCCTCATTACTTTTTAGATTGATATTGTAAAGAGAATTTTCTTCAGTATGATTATTCATATCGATTTGTGTATAATTTCCGTACGATCTTGTGAATAATAATTATTGGTTTGTATTTGGAAAAGATCGTACCGAATAAGAACACAAATATGGAAAATAAATGAACTTTGAACCTTAACTACTGTTCTTCATGAATCATTGTAAGGATTGTAATGCTTCGTAATCCATGAATAATTCAACGATAAGCCTAAAAGGTGTCTTCATAAATCACAAACATTCGACAGCGAGTGGTGAATCAAGAGAATGGTGTTAAAGTGTTTTCTCAACATTTTTATGCCTTTCATCGGTAGTACTACAATTTTAATCTCTCTAATTCTAATTTTCTTTTTAACGGATCTATTTTCTGCTTCAACAAAGCATTCCAGAAACATGTAACCTGGACCTGGTGACAGAAGGACATCAGTCATGGATTTATCTGCCCACATGTTCAAGGCTCGTACAGCTTCTCCAGATATAACCCAACTAAACACGTGCTGCACTCGGAAGTGACGGACATGAACTGACAACATAACATTCGTACTTGTTTATCAAACATGTCAGAAGCTGTCATAAAGATAGATTAGCAGTGGATGTTATAGTTTTAATGGTCAGTCCCTTTCCCGTCTCTCTCCCTCTTATTCGCTTTCTCTATATGTCCTTTTTGTGCGTTTGAAGTTATTCCATATTCAATTCCAATGCATAATAATGGTGTTCAGATTTCCTCTGCTAGGGCTTGATACGTGCCCTAAGTTCCCCTTAGCTTCATCTCTGAAGGTTGGCTTCAAAACCATGCTTAACATGGTTTTAGGAGGTTGCATTGGGACCATGCGAGAAAAATATGTGAGTAATATCCGATATCCGCAAGTTATCAGGTTTTGTTCAATTCAATTCAATTTAATAATGGTTTTATTTCAACAATGCTTTGCAGCCAATGGCTGAAAGGTGCATGCATGTTTAAAACAATCTTAACTCTTTCAGTGCCGACGGCACGTATATGTGACAGATAGACTTGTCATTTTCATTCACCAATTGCTTGACCACTGGAAAGGTATATGGTGGTCAATGTATATCAACATTTTGAGCATAAATCAAGCATTTTAAATATATGATTATAGTTATATGCTACCATAGAAAATTTCAGAGAAAATTGCTGATTTTTGAAAAGATATTACCTTATTTCAACATTAAACAGTCTGTAGTAAACAAATGAGAAAACAAAAAATAATGGACAAAAAAGAAACTCAAATGTAATTTTCAATAATTCTAAAGCATAAAATTGGGTAAAGTTATAATGTTTGGTATCATAAGAAATGGTAATAAATTTCCTACAAGTTTTGTATACAATGTTTTGTGAAATAATAGATGGTTAATGAAGTGCAGACATTTGAAAAGTAAGCATTGATCACATTTTGGTAACATTTTGAAGAGAGCTAAACCCCTTGGCACAGTAAGAGTTAAGAACAATTTTTTGATGATTAACCTTGAAATCATTCATTCGTAGTGTTTGAAAAATTGTAATATTTTTTTCATGGATGGAAATTTGTCCGGGGGGGGGGGGTCAAATTGCTCCTATTGCCCCCTTCAAATACACCTGTGGTCCTATGGATACCAGGTCCACATCTACCTTAGATTACCCGGTAACGCATCCCACTAATCTTGAGCGCTCTTGTACGGTTCAGGTCAGCTATGAGAGAGAAAGGAGTACAGGATAACAGGTATCAGATATTCTGAGAATTCTAAGAAACTGCCTTGACATGAAGTATTATTGCTAATTTATGTGGGGGGGGGGGGCGTCCCCCTATATTTGGGGATCACAGTAATACACAGTGACTTTTCTTCTTTTTTCGCTGTTTCTTTGTCTTTTCTTTTTTCTGCATTTCATTGCCCCACCCCTGCACTAGACTATTCTCTTGCTTGTTTTTGATAAAGGGGGAGTCTTTCAGTTGCTTACAATTCATGTTTACTAAACACGATAAAACTACTTTCGAAAAATAAACTCACGGGCAATTTCAAAGGCCCATTGTATTGCCCATAGAAAACAGGTTCAGATTACGTAATACACCATTGTAATGTTCGCACATTTCTAAAGGTGATAGACAGGGCTATTGAAATTGCCTTCAGTTGATTCTTCGAAAGTAGTTTTTATCGTGTTACTATCAGTTTACACCAATTTAATGACGCGGGAAGAGGTCTTTGTAAGTAGTTTTTAACATGTTTAATGCAAGAAAAACTCTGAAATTCAAGTTGATTTTAATCACAAAATAAATAATGTAAATGGTAAATTTAGTTTCCTACAGGAGCCCCCCCCCCCCCCCCTCACACTTCCTCTTGGACATATCCATCATCGTTATTTTCATAAATGTTTTCGAATGAAGGCAGTTTGAGTTTTGGCTGCACTATGCATTTTCAAATCGTATAGAGACATGTTGACATGTTGAAATACTTACCTTTAGATTTCGCGGTAAAACGCAAATACCTTTCGCGCTCTTTTGGTTGTCAAGACACCTATTTTGAGCCGTTGCGGGGTGACCACTAACACGATAGACACTAAAGATGCATGAATTCAAAGAAAGTTTATATCAGAGAAGGTATCATGGGGAAAGATTGTGATCAATTTCAGTGGCGTAGCGTGAGACCTACCATTAAGGGGGCACTGGCATCATGGCGGGGGAGGGAGAGGGGGCACAGCGGTCTTACTCCGAAAATTAAATGCGAATTTCCAAGGCATCTGATAAGGGGGAGGGTGCAGGAGTATCGTCTTCTTTTCTCGTCAATTTCATTTCTCCCTTTCCCTATCTTTTGTTCCTCCTTTTCTTTCTTTTTCTTTCTTTCATCTTCATTCGACGGGCCCCCTTCCCCCTAGCTGTGGCTATGCCACCGATCAATTCTCATGGGGAAAGGTATTCGTTCGTTGAAAAGTGTTCAAGTCAAAAACTTGGGGAGAAAATGAGAGGAAAGGTGAGAAACTTTAGAGCTAGAATTACGTAGTGATCGTTCTGTTTCGCTATTTTGATGTCAACATGCAATTTAGAAGTCATGGGATTTTTGTGAATGAAAAACAGGCCTTCTATGATGATTTTACATATTCTCATCACCTGATCACCCCTGCCGGAAAGAACACAGTGTCCCACAGTGTGTTCACAGTGTGTTCACATAGTCGACTCTGTGAAGATTTGATTCACAATGTTAAAACGCTCGAATTTAACAGTGTGAAGATGATTTCACACTGTGAACACACTGTGGGACACTGGGTGAATTCAAGTTCGGTGTTGAAAGCTGGTGATGGGGCAAAACTAGCACCAGCCACAACATCGAACCTGAAATGAAACTGGTGCTGGGATTGACTTCACTAGGTGTTCAACTATCAATAATGTGTTTGGTATTATTTTTATAAAACCGAATTCGGTGTTGGGGCTAGAATCAACAGCCCAATTCACGCTCTCAACACCAACACCAACACCAACACCAACACCAAACTTGAAATCACCCACTGTGTTCTTTCCGGCAGGGATGGTTTTCGTGTACCTACTTCTTTCTCAACAGAACTAGAATGGGTTGTACAGAGATTCCGAAGGAACGAAAAAGAAACAGAAATATGAAAGGGGGGGGGGAGGAAAAGATAAAAAGAGAAAGGCAGAGCGGTAAATACAGAGGAAGCCAATAAAACTATATGCCGGGACACGGGTTACGAGAAAATAAACACCTAACATTAAGTCTTCGCTTCCCTTCCCTACCGGACACGACTCTCAAACAAAATCCGCTTACATCTCATGGGCACTGAGGATCTTCTACCTCCACAACAATCTTGACTCTCTCTTACCTTCTTTGGACTGGAGGAGATGTTGACGCTATTCTGAAGAGCATTATAACATCGAGCACTTGAGACAAGTGGACAGGCGATATGAACAACCCCGCACCGCTAATGAATGATCTCGCACCCGTCAGTAATCGAGACGCTCAAGTGAGTTCGCACCTTTTCTTTCTTCTTCGTTTTTAATTGTGATCGCTTCATCCATCTGTGAGATCTCTCTTTCTTTCTCCCTCATACTATCTCTCTCTCTTTCGCCTATCATTCTTCTCTCTCTTTCTCTTTCTTTCTCTCTCTCTCTCCATCCCTTCCCCTTTTTGTTTCTCACTCTGCGCTCACTTTCCATCCTCTCTATCCATGCTATCTTTCACTTTTGCTCAACCCTTCTCTCTCTCTCTCTTTCTCTCTCTCTCTCTCCATCTCTCTCTCTCTCTCTCTCCCTCCTCTCCCTCTCTCCCTCTCTCTATCTCTCCTTCTCTCTCTCTCTCTTTCTCTCTCTCTCTCCATCTCTCTCTCTCTCTCTCTCCCTCCTCTCCCTCTCTCCCTCTCTCTATCTCTCCTTCTCTCTCTCTCTCTCTCTCCATCTCTCTCTCTCCCTTCTCTCCCTCTCTCCCTCTCTCTATCTCTCCTTCTCTCTCTCTCTCCATCTCTATCTCTCCCTCCTCTCCCTCTCTCCCTCTCTCTATCTCTCCTTCTCTCTCTCTCTCTCTCCATCTCTCTCTCCCTCCTCTCCCTCTCTCCCTTTCTCTATCTCTCCTTCTCTCTCTCTCTCTCTCTCTTCCCCTTGATATTTCTTTCTATCTATCCTTTGTTTTTTTTTATTTGTTAATCATACTTAATCAGTACTACCGTTATATGTTTTCTCCTTAAGTAGACTTTTGAACCAATGAGTTACTAGTAACTCCTTGGTACAACAAGTTAACGGAAGAGAATAATCAGGACCCCCTGCTTGTGATGTCAATTTGTTATGTTTTCCTGTGTCTTTTTTTGAACTATTTTGATATCTTCAAGCATTTTATTCCACGAAATTGTTTTTTTTTTCTAAGTTGTTTTATGCATGTCCAAAAGACGAACATGATGTATCACTATTTCCTTGAAATGTGGAAAAAGAAGAAAAAAATGTTTTGTTTATGCAAAAACAGCTATCAGTATACTGTGCTCCCTGAGGGCCCTGCTATCATAATATTGGTGATCCGACATTTCTCACAGGCGCCCTCTTCGTCAGAGATATAGGGTTAGGGTTGAGTTGCAATAGGGTTTGAAATTAGGTTTCGGGTTAGTATGGCTAGGGTTAAGTATAGTCCTGGGTCCAGGGTTGAAGCTGTAAGAATTCAGTTAGTGTGTAGGATATTGGCCGTGGAGTATTAAGCCAATTTGCGCATGTGCAGACAAAGGTCATTTGTACAGAGTAGTTTGACCTTTATACGCTATCATTTTGTACGCACCGCGATGCGCTCAACAGTAGGGAGTTTTCGTTCAGCAACGTACGCAGGATTCTAGGACGGAGATTAACAATTGCACATGACAAAGGACGCCTAGGCATTCTTTGTGCAAAATTGAAGAACCGGAACAGTAGTTTCGTCCTAGATTCAGAGCGAACGATGCATTTGCAATTTATCGTGCGCTCTTGATCTAGCACGGTATTGCCGTTCCGGTTCTTTCATTTTCGACAAAGAATGCCTAGGCGTCCTTTGTCATGTGCAATTGTTAATCTCCGTCCTAGAATCCCGTGTACGTTGCTGAACGAAAACTCCCTACTGTGATTTTACATGTTAAACAAGTAACGCGTCTACCAGAACAAATACTCGTGCTCGTTAAAATGTGGAGTCATTTGCATCATTACGAAGTGGCTTATTGTCACAGGAGCATGTCTAATACAACCGGAATATGTTACCCTTACCTTGGGGGGGGGGGGGGGGGTGCAAACGTGTCGATGGTATGCCCGGTGGAGAGATATTCGGATCGATCTGATATTCGTATACCTTTCCCGTTAGTCATAAAATTATTCTTAGGGAATGGACTAATACCTGGAATTTTCGAAGTTGACCCTCCCCAAACGACAAATAGGCACCTGCATGGCTTGCGTTAGATATAGGCATTTTCCCCCTCTTTATGTGCGACATCTAATTTCAAAAGTAATATGTTTCCTCTGTTATCTGTTCCCTCTGGCAAAATGACACACGTCTGTATTGTTGAGAATAAGATAAATGTGGTGCCAAGAATAAGACAAATCTGGTTAAGGGATGAATTTCGGACCATATTTCATAAATAAGCAGACAGAAAAAAATCAGGGTTGGATTTTTTTTTTCTCTTTCTTTTGATTTTGTTGCAGCTTTGTCAATTTCATCCAGTAATTTTAAGTTTCTCTATATTTTATCTTCATATCGAAAAAAACTTAATTATTTTGATCATCTGTTGAATGAAATCAAATATCATGTACGAACTAAAAAATCATAGTATCTGGCTGAACCCCCCCCCCCCAAAAAAAAAAAAGAAAAAAGAAATAATAAATATAATTTTTAAAAATTGGATACCACTTTTGAGACAAAGCGTGACGATTCGTAGGTAAAATAATCTTTAGGTAAAAGTAAAACTAAGCAAAGCATTTACAATTATATTCTAAAAAACGGTATAAATGTCTCTTTTAAATCAATAACAAAATCATTGATTTCACTCTGGGTATTGATTAGTGCTTACGCACACACAATTTAACTAAAATCGAGCTCTGACACAACCGTATGTATTGAAATGATATATCATAACACTCTGGATTGAACTGCATGCTATTAAAGAAATAAGAAATAGACAGGTTTTCTTGTTGATTTATATATGGTGAAAAGGAAAGGGTAACCAAATAAACAGGATGAACACTACATACAATTACCACCCTATACTTAGAAAATAAACCCGAAAAGAACCCCTTTTCACACACAAAATAAGTACAATAGATAAATAAATAAGTAAATGAACAAAGAAAGAAATAAATACATAAATAAACCCCGTTGATGCTTCAAGGCTCAATATCTCACCCTTTTACAACGCCTTTTTTCTGACATGTATGGCCTGGCACTAATATCGTGGGTCATTTCAGCAAACTGCTCTTGCACTGGATAAAATTATTATCCAAGCGCTTAGGATGATGGGGAATTATTCATGGAATGATAGTGGAAATATATCATTCATTATTTGTTTTTCTCATTATTATTTACCATATATATATTTTATTTCTCAATCAATACAAACGGTACAATGATTGAAGGGAGCTGAACAAGTAAATCTAATCACTGTTGCCCTCAGGCATTCAGCTCCCTCACATACAACACAACAATACAATACAATAATACAACATACATAATCACAACTATATAATTATGAGTCAATACTTGATTATTGATTAACAAGAGAAAAGAAGGAGAGATATAGTGAGCGAGAGGAAGTGTAAAAGGAGAGTTCTTTGAGAGGGAGAGAAAGAAACACGAGAACTGGAAACGGAGAGCATGAGTAAAACAAAAGAGAGATTGAGAGAGAGAGAGAAATGCGAAAAGACAAGAATCTTTGGAGATGCGTGCTTTAACATATAAAATACACTGAATATACATTCGCCATAACATCAGTTTGGTGATGGTACACGTTAACACATCTATTTCAATATTCTCCCAGTCGCTCACGGTCAAACAAGTATGCCAACTTATTATAACTACCTTTAAGGGGGCTTGAAGTTTTATCTGGAATCTATCAGAGACAAGTATCTCCTTTCTAAATGTTCTTCCTCTTTATCGTTTTTCCATCTTAGGCATGTGTATCGTTCTCCAAGTCAATCTGAATGGGCTTACTTTTACAATCACGTGTTATTTTCGAACAAAGTAAGATCTCCTAACGTGTAATCAAACTCTGTTAACATGACTCTCGTTCGTAGATGGAAAGAAAAGAGCTCCTTTCTTTATTTAGCATGAGCCTTTTTGAGGATAGGGTTGAGTTCTAGTCAAGCCATTACAAAGAAATTGCCTCAAAGCAATTGGAAAAGGTTGATCATTTCTACATAAGAAATGGTGTATACTGTGAAGTTTTGGAATCATCAAAATGATAAGAAATTGACTAAATCTCGCTGAAAAGCAAATGCACGTCACGCAGAAATGGTTATGAACTGCACACACATGTGGCATGAATGCTCCGCACAAACACTTCAGCTATTTCTTGTCATACTTCGAATATGAGGGCATTTACAGAGCAATCCTTTTCACAGGACATTTCTACTATGATGTTCTTCCAGAATGACATCAAAGGAATGAGAAAACTCACATTTAAAAAAAAAATCTTTCTCAGAACTCAACTTATTCCTGAAGTGTGTGTTTATTATTGACATAGAGTGAGCAATGAGGACGTGTTGAGGAAGAAAAAGGGTAGGTTGGGTGGAAAACATGAAGAACTGAATGTAAGACAGAGTGAATTGCCAAGAGGTAGAAGTGATGAAGACAAAGAGTTAGAGAGCAACATGGATACAGCACCTTGGGAGAGAAAGAGAGAGAGAGAGAGAGTTCATTATGCGTTATTTAAGGATCTTGTAATTAGTTATGTGAGTAGGAATGATGTTTTAGTCACGTAATGATCTTATGAAAATATCATATTAAACTCGTTCATTTAAAGGCCAAGTCCACCCTAATATCACGATGAATTGAATAAATAGAGTAAGATTAAACAAGCATAACAGTGAAAATTTTGTTGAAATCGGATATAATATAAGAAAGTTACGGCAATAAAAACAAATTTTATAGTTTCACGAAACAGTAATATACATAACATGAGCTGTATGCAAATGAGTGAGCCGATGACGTCACACACTCACTTTTCCTTATGCATTTCATCATGTGAAATTTTAAATATTTCAATTTTTATAGATGTGATAATAAAGAATCTCTCCCTTGTATCAAAATAAGTTAAAGTAATGATGTTCTTACACATTCCATGAGGAGTGAAACCACGCTTTACATTCTTAGAGCAGAAAAATGAAATATTTGTAATATCATATAATAAAATACATAAGGAAAAGTGAATGTGTGACACCATCGGCTCACTTATTTGCATACCGCCCATGTTATGCATATCCCTGTTTCATGAAACAATACAAAACTTCAAAATGCCGTAACATTCTTATTTTACATCCAATTTCTATACAATTTTCACTGTTATGCTTGTTTAATTTTACTCTATCTATTCAAATCAACTTGACATTAGGGTGGAATTGGCCTTTAACAAACAAAAATACTTTGAACATGAGTTTGGCTTGCGATCAATTTTAGAAGAAAACTACTGAATGTCTTAAAATCTTGCGTCGAAATCAAAGGTACATCTCACGGATGACACTAATTTCCTATAGCCTTGTCGATGAGGTTGTCTTTTTCGGAACGCATTCGGAGAGAGTGATCATATGAAAACTTGTTTCCAAAACATCCTTAAAGAAAGAAAGCAATACTGCTTGAAGAGAGAAGCTATATACAGAATCTTTTGCTATGACCAAAACAAAAATCAATATTCTATCATATTTCCAGTTCATTTTTATGTAGTTCAAGTACTGTTTTGCAATGAGAGCAACAAATCAAAATTCATGACAAATGTTTCCAAATCAAAGAATCTGAATAATGATTTCCCTGCGTCTTAAAAAAAAATAATGTTTTTTCTCTTCTCATTGCAATATCCGACATCCGTATATACCGAAATCCGTATATTTGGGTGAAAATCAATTTTCATGTTTTTTCTTTTCATTCGAATACATTTATATCTCTCGTGTGTAGATGAAATAAAAGCTGCATACTCGATCAATACCATGAATATGGGAGACATGGAATGAATATGGGAAACATGGAATCGGGTCAGATATATTTTTGTTTTTGTTGGTATGGTTGGGACCATTTTAATGCATGTCACAAACGTCTAGACAGACATAATGTTGTATATGATGAATATACAATTATACTTACAAGACAACCATATATCATACAAGCCAAAATGGTTACGAGAAAGGAGGACGACGGAAGGAGAGAGGGGGAGAGAAAGAAACAATGTGGCAATGGAGCTATAGAAGGTTAGAGAAAAACATTATCCATTTCCATTGCCTATACCAAGCCTATGGGAATGAAAGAATATAGTAGTCATAGGGTTAACATTTCGATGAGTGAGTTAATATTTCATACAGTGGCGTATCTAGGGATTATGGCGCCCGGGGCAAACAATTAATTTACGCCCCTCCCCCTCCCCCCCCCCCCCCCCCCCCCCCCCCTCCCGAGTGCCCAAACTTATCTACGTTATTGTAAAAGCGAGGGAGCAAAGCGACCGGGCAGAAATTTTTCTTTTTCATTTCTAACCATAAAAAACGCAATTTTTTTGTGCATTTTACCCAGGAAATTTTGCAATTGACAACACAACTGAGCGGTAGAGAAGCTCGAATTTTATACATTAATTGGTAAACGGTTTTCTATGAACTCACTTATACAATCGAGAACAAAACTAACGAAATCCCTTGATAAATAGTCGAGAAATTCAGCAAGGTGACCTGAAGTTGAGATTTCTTTCAAATGTTGAACCTTAGCAAATGCTGTTTTATACACTTTATATTGGGGGCGCAATAATTAGCAGGAGTCAGATGAAACTTACATGATAGCGAGCAAAGCAACGACAACTACATCTTTATTTTTGAATTTTGAATCCTTTAAGCTATAGAACTATATACTGGGGCGCGAAATTAGGAGTTCCTGAAATGAAATAATTATGCAAGGGAGCAAAGCGACCGAGCTTCGAAAAATTTTCGCATTTCAAACCCTCAAAAACTACATTTCTAGTGCATGTACCCTGCGGATTTGGGGCGCATAATCTGTAAGGATTGTGATTTTTTTTTCATTTCCCCTTTCCTTTTCTCTCTCTTTTGCGTTTTTGCGCCCCCCCCCCCCCCTCCAAGTGCCACCCGGGGCACTTGCCCCCCCCCCCCAGATACGCCACGGATTTCATATTATAAGGAAAAGCTACTCGTACTCAGTTAATTCAGAAAAATGAAAATAGTTGATAATAAAAGTAATATTCAGATTAATATAGGGCAAACCTCTCTATGCGTTTCCAAAGACTTTAGAAAGTATTACCCCGGCTTCAGCTCCAGAAATGGCTTGTGTAGCAAATTGCATTTCAAGGCCATCAATCCTAGCAGGTAGCCAAATACTACACTGGGCAGAGAGTGGCAAATGAAAGTCTTGCCAAAGGACAATAGTCAGGTTCACACGAAGGGAGCTCAACTTTAAGTTTCTCTTGTAGTTTCAAAACTTTAAGTTAACTTGTAGTTATCTTGTAGTTTCAGACCGTGTGAACGGACTCGTAGTTTCGAAACTTTCAGTTTACTTGAAGTTCAAGAACCACAAGCGAGCTCGTGGTTAACGCCGAAACCACGAGCAGCGGGGAGTCCTCCGTCGCAGTTTCGGACAGTGTGGACAGAATAAACTTTAAGTTTCGTAAGCTCGTAGTTAACGATGACCTCGCTGTTCATGCTAAACTTCCAGGTCATACCCTTCGGGCGAATTATGAACGCAGGATATGTGTACTGTGTACACAATCGGTAGTATCTACTTCCGGTGTTAACAACGACGATCGCTCGGCTTGTAGTTTCAGAACAACGAGTATCGTTGTTTCGGGCCACTGCACTCAACACTTCGTAGTAGTGTAGAGTTCAGTGTTTCGGGCCCGTATGAACCCTCGTCGTGTTGGTGACACGTGTTTCGTTAGCTTAAAGTTTCGCTATTTTAAAGTTTCGAAACCACAAGTCCCTTATGCAGGAGCCGCGGAGCGTTTTTGAAAGTGGGGGCTGATTTGATTTCACTCATTGATGACAATTTTCTAACCTTTTTTCCGAGGTTTTATGACACGTGTCTACACTTTAAAAAGTGGGGGGGGGGGCTGCAGCCCCCAGCCCCCCCCCCCCCGGGTTCCGCTGCCTATGGTATGAACGTAGTCAAGTCAAGTGTACAAACCACTCGACTAAAATACCTCAAATTGATGATACAAGCCTGAAGGGTAATCGCACCGTCACCTCTGACCTTTCTTAGTTTGGTATCCTGCGAGTGTGAAAGATCTTTTGAAACGGAAATGTTAAGCTCAACCTGAAATAGAGATGACAAGTCAAGATCGATCACCTTTCTACAGTGTTCGAAGTCGATTTTTCCAATATTCTCTGGTCGCTTCAGCCTTCCATGACCCCGAAAGTTGAGGATTTCATTAGGGGGGCAACCCGGGCCAGGTTACCAACCTATTTCCGTTCCTTGGTCTCACGTGAAACAGTAAAGACTTGAAAAGAAGCTGAGGTCATACAGCTTTTGTGAGGACATCTTAGTATTATACATTAAGCAATGCGCATTTAATCGAGAACCTCTTGTTTATATCGATGTATAATCTCCACCCTCATCAGTATAATGTTGTTAACTTTTTCATAGGGGTGGGTGAGAATATCGAAAGTTGAGCATTGAAGAGTTGGCAAGTTTAGAGTTTGAATTCTTCTCTGGCATGTCTGGTGCGTAATTCTTTGCCGACCAAGACGCCAGATTATACATGGTCAATAATGCATCAAAAACTGGAGTACGGTATTGGACCTCTATAAATCTGAAGTAGATAGGTATCAATTTATTCTGCTTTTAGCATCATTTATGCACAGTCGGAAGATGAAGATATTTAAAATTTTGAATTTCGTTTTAAAAGTAAAATTTCACAGATTCTGACTGTAAATTTCAAGGCGATCACGCACCAGGTTTCCCTAAACTCTCGAACATATCGATATGGTCTGGGCTTGCTATGCGCACTTGACTCATTGGCCGAGATCGCCATCCGTTTGGCTTCATTCTACGAGTGCGTCGAAGAGTGCGTTGACGAAGCATGTAAGACGCTGACGTGTTTGAATGGAGGTTGAGAGGAAGAAGGAATGCCAGCAAATAGCGTTCATCCCATTGTTGACAGCAAGATTAGTGTCAAGTGCTCTTCTTATTTACACGAATTTTAATCTAACAAGGCTTCCCTCGAGGCCTCACAACAGATATAGATGTCAGGTATACAGCTTGGTGGAAAGATCTTTCTCCCTCTCTCTCTCTCTCTCTCTATGTATCTATCTCTCTCTCTTTCTTTATATCATATTTGCCGAATAGTGCTTAGCTTTCAGGAAAAAAAATCATGCCGCTGGGCAACGTAACATAGGGGTAAATCCTTATATTTTGTAATGAGTTGATTTAACCTTTGTCAGGCTTTTGAGCAACAAATATTTTCGTCATAAAATGCAGTTCACAGCTACCTTTTAATAGTTTGAAAAACAGAAATTTTAAAATTCTGAAGATTTTTTTTTTTTTTTTTTTTTTTTTTTTAGACTTCGAAATCAGGAGACGCAGTATTTTTTAAAGTAAAACTCCCCGTTACCGGCATTTTTAGATGTTTGAGCCGTCTGCATAAAAGATTTGTTTTTTCTTTCTTTCAGACGTCCATAAGATAGCAAGTTGGTCACATGATTACGATGACCCTACATCCATCAGTGAAAACATAATCCATGCCACAAAAAAAAAAAGTTACAGCGGCTAATATGTAGAATTGCCCTGCTGCATTCACCATACCATCTAATTTCGCCAGGTGGAAACTTTACATATCTCGAGGCATTTGTCAACCGAGGGTGGGAAAGAAAGAATGAAAGACGCGTTCGGAAGATCTACCGGAGAAATCACATGGCAAACATATTTAAATATTTGCTCCCCTAATCCCTTGACAGATTTCGTATATTCTGGACGCCCCGGGCAGTAGGGATGCTCCCAAGGCCAGGATTAATGTCTCCATTCATCACGGTTTTCACTATTATTCTGTCACTGCAAGATCAGAGCGATGTCATCCTCAGGTTCATCATGTTCATCAATTTGATGCAGATGCACTGTGGGGGCGCCCCTACCGATTTTCATGCAGAGCCATCCATGTACAAAATTTGGCCAACTCGGTTGCAGGTGGGCGCACAACATGGCTTATATTCATTTGTTCCATGCTTGCCTAACAAAGCAACATGCGCCTACTAGAAGTGAGTTGGTCGAAGTCTGTTTATAAATGGCTCTGTTTTCTTGTGTTTACCCGAGTAAGGACATGAATTTTTTGAAAGGTTGAATGAATCAGCTATTCATCTTTAAATCGGCAATGCTGATTTATGCAGTGGCGTATCCACCATATATCGGGACGAAACCAACATATGCCCTCACCAATTAAAAAAAGCATAAAGGTATAAAAGAATGTTGCGATTAGATCTATTTTAAAAATGGACTGAGTAAAGATATGTGAGATTCGATATCCATTATGTGTTTCATTTAAAGGTGACAAATAAATCAAGAAAGACGAAGCATCTGTATTAAGAAGATTATTAAATGATAGCTATAATCCATTTCAAAGATAGCGTCGCCAGCAATATTTCCGGCCTTGAATCAGTTGTCACAGTTTAAGCCCAAGCGATCGAAGCTGTCTTGCGTTTTGCACCCGTTTAATGAATGAACTCGCGTTTTCTATCGGGACATTTGGCGGTAACCCGATCGCACCGCGGCGTACGATATCATCTTCATCCGATAGCATCGTCTGCGTAGATATCGCGTGGGCATGCAATGAGAGGAATTATGAAGTTTAAAAACGTCGCGTCCTTCACCAAGCAGTGTCTCGGCGGATACGTGCCGAGTAAATTGGCGCGCCTAAAGTTGAAAGTAGGGGTCATCAGTCATTTAGACGCCATGAACTGCTAAATTGTTTTTAATGCTCGAAATTTATCATCATGCATTGCTGTACGCAGAATGATAAAGACAGCATACGCCTCCCCCCCCCCCCCCCCTCCTTTCGTGTGAAGGTCCCCCAAATCTGGCGTACGCCAGCTCGACCCTACTTTGCAGGCACAAACCCTGGTCAGTCGTTAAAGAGTGTCTGCACTGTAATACTACCATAGGCCCTGTACTACATGTATAGCTGCTCCCGACCAACACGACCAGTATAGTTAGCTGGGTTAGGCTTCTCTAAAGACACAATCATTTTCTGATAAAGTGTCAAATTAGGGTTTGTGCTTGAAGACTACCTCGACCCCATGTTCGATACGCCATGACAAAGTGTAATTCTGTTACTTGTAATGTGTACTGTAAATCATGATTAGGAGTACAAATTTGTATCATAACGTAAACATTTGATTATTGAGTATGGATATATATTTCAGAAAGTTCACCATTATAAAGAAAAATAAATAAAGAAAAAAAAAGTTTATCATTATGCTATTTAAGAGTTGCTTTTCGGTCTCATCATCATTTAAAGTTCATCTCCTCAACAGAAATACTCCATGTGGTAATAAACATCATTCATTAAATACAATCTGAACTTTAGTTCCAATCCGGGATATATATATAAGTCTATTTATAAAGGAATCTGACGCAAACTATGAAAATCTCACTGCATGCTTTGCCTACCAGCAGTCGGAGATCCAGAGTTATGGAAGAGAGGAGACCCCACAAAATATGATATACTTGCATTGGCCCAAATGGAAGGATGATCGCACATTCTTATACCATTTAACTGGCTTTACAGGCCATCTGTATAGAAAGAACACTGGCCAAAAGAGACCACCCCCCCCCCCCCCACCCCCCCTTGAAAAAGTGCTCCTCATGACGCATTGTATTGGAGTTTTCCCCGAAACCGAGCGAGGGGTGCGCACTTCTCCTGCAACCCCCTTTGATCCGTTACTTTAGACAACGTGAGGAAGTCGGGATTACAGCATGGATTTGCCTTTCGCCGATTGATTACAGCAAGAAAAGATTCTCAATAATAAGTCAGATATGATAGAATAGAAAACGAAGTGGAATAAGTATGACGACATACTTGAGTAATGATTGTAAAAGGACGAAAAGAAACCAAATGAATGAGACAGAGTTCTGTGCAGAACAAAAGCTCTAGCTTGGAAGGTTAATGCATATAATAATAATGACTGTAATTTATTCTAGCCTTGTAGCAGCAGCATCATACCTCTTTTGTTTCTAAAAATAATTTATCAATCAAAATGATTGCATAAAGGTATTCACTGCCAGTATAAATAATACTCGTAGCATTGTAATCATGGTAATGAGAAAGTAAACATAATCAGGCCAATAAAACGACTTTGTTTCAAAACACGTTAGACCTTATTCTAGTTCATTTGTTCCCCCAAACGAGTTAGGGAACTGATCAATAAGAGAGAAGTATGACATGCATCAATAATGAATGACGTTCAGTTGCCCTTACGGTCTGAGAATCATAAATCAACAAAACTATTTCTAAAATATGTTAGAGCCGCATAATTTCAAATAGCAGTTTCATATAAGCTCACTTGGGACATATAGTTTCATTCTAAATGACATGGTATATCCCTTTTTCTTCGTTTTTTCTCCTCAGAACTTAGCGCTGCACAGTGACGTAACATGGGTCCAACCAGGGAGGTGGAAGAGAGTCTCTTCCACCTCCCTGGTCCAACCATTAAGGGACACTGATAATTTCATGGGTGACCAGAAATGTTAGCTGTATGAAATACGAGCGAAAAAGATATAATTATGTGGAAGGGGTCGTATATCATCCTTTCTTCTTCTTCTTTTTCTTCTTCTTCTTCTTCTTCTTCTTCTTCTTCTTCTTCTTCTTCTTCTTCTTCTTCTTCTTCTTCTTCTTCTTCTTCTTCTTCTTCTTCTTCTTCTTCTTCTTCTTCTTCTTCTTCTTCTTCTTCTTCTTCTTCTTCTTCTTCTTCTTCTTCTTCTTCTTCTTCTTCTTCTTCTTCTTCTTCTTCTTCTTCTTCTTCTTCTTCTTCTTCTTTTCCCCCCTTTCCCCTAACCCAACTATGCCACTGGTTCTGGAAGTAAACCCTTATATATATGAAATAAAAGTTTTGTTCACAAGTTCAAATAAGGTGATAATAATGCATAAGAACCATGAGAACTGTAAGAGCATAGAGCGAAGAAGTTAGAAAGACATACAGCACATGTATCATCGACTCCACACATCGTATACAAGTCTTCATTTTTAAATCACCTTAACAAAATATATAATGCTAAACCCCTTTTTTGCTTCTCCTTCTTCTTCTTCTTCTTCTTCTTCTTCTTCTTCTTCTTCTTCTTCTTCTTCTTCTTCTTCTTCTTCTTCTTCTTCTTCTTCTTCTTCTTCTTCTTTTCTTCTTCTTCTTCTTCTTCTTCTTCTTCTTCTTCTTCTTCTTCTTCTTCTTCTTCTTCTTCTTCTTCTTCTTCTTCTTCTTCTTCTTCTTCTTCTTCTTCTCCTTCTTTTTTTGCTACAGGCGAAAACACGATTGTCGTTATAACCATCGATGTTTCTGACATAAAAGCACTCATATCAATGTTAACGAATTATTAATCCCGATAAAAGCATTTTCCCCGTCTCAAAGGCACGTGTGCTTTTCGTATAACATTACTGTATAAAGAAAAGGAATTTTTAGCGCCTAAATGTGACTAAAAAGTGTGCTTTGTGTATTGATAAGATTGCTAACAGTCATCATTTTTAATTCAATTGGAAGCTGAGTACAATTTTTGACTTGTAAATGAGTCGTATCACTCATAAAAGCTATAGAGCCAGAAGGGCATAAAATCCAATAATTTGAAACAGAGTTAAGGCCCTTCTGGCACTCAACAGACAATACTCCTAATTCAATTATCGTTTCTTTTCTCGATGGAAGGAAATTGCATACTTGCGACTGTGAATAACATTATTTCTTTTCCCAGACCTCTGTGTAAATGGATGTTGATTGCAAAAGGTTCGTAAGTCCGCATTCAAAGATATTTTTTTTTAAGAAAAGCGGGGGAAAAAAGAAAAGGAAAGAAGTCCACATAGTTGCATTGTAATGTTGTTTGTTATTTATGAATATGTCCTTATTAAAGTTACATATACATATAACAAGTAGTCAGTGTTTATTACAAGAAAATGTTAATAAGAATATATTCTTATTATACATCAATAAACATAAATGAGAACAGAATACCAGGGTAAATGAAACAATATTTTCCCCCAATCTTAAAAACGCCTCTCTCTCTCTCATGCTCTAATTAATGTTATCACGACTCATTCCTCAAAGTTATGGAAAGGGGATCATCCCTCTTTTTGAAAACGATACTTATTTTGCTCAAAATGGGTAGGAAGGCAGATAAGTCTTTTCAGCATTCAAGATGGCTCAAGTTCCTTAGATACGGCAACTGCGATCAAATGTCTTCCCAATGGGGATCAAGTTGATGTATAAAACATGATCTGGGAAGCGTACAGATTGAGATAACTTCTCGGCAACGAAGGAATAACCACACACAAATGATGGACTGCATGTCGTGGGGGTTTAGGGGTTAAATAAACGTTCTTTACCAGGCTTAATAAGACGTCCCCATTCTGAATGTGATTTATCAGTTATTTAACAGATTTTCCTTGGCCTAGAATAAAATGAAATGTGACAATGCCGTTGAAAAGAGAAGAATGGAAATGATAGAGTTTAACATGTTCGAATTCATTCTTTCCTGGCGCCAATGAAGACCAAGAAAAAAAAATGCAGTTCATGCCGCTCCAATTTAAGAAGAGAAACATATATTTTAAAGGATCGTAGAAAACAGAAAAAGTTCCTTGAAAAAAATATAACTAAAAAAATTGCTTTATAAAGCAAAAAAAAAAATCCCTGTTTGTGTTTTATGCAAATTGAAATTGCGGAAATTATTTATGAATTAAAGAAATGTCTTTAAAACTAATAGTCAAATTACATTTTGCATGCTATATTTTTACTTTAAAAAAAATGATGGCTCGTGTATGGTATCAAAACTCATGATAGTAGAGGAAGCAAATTACATACAGGGTTTTATATACACTATTAAATTGTATCATATCTTTACCTTTTTTCTATTTACTTATACAACCAAAATACTACCTGATTTGTATGGTACTTCACACTTATCAAATTAAAATACTACCTGATTTGCATGTGCTTTAGTTCTGTAATTTCCTGGATCACGTCAAACATTCACTAATTTCTTTATATATTCATGCAAGCCAATTAAAAACTAGTGAAGAATGTCTATTGCATGTTATACATGCATCTTTATATTATTTTGTAAAGTTACATGATATGTGAAATGTGAGCAAAACAAAGTTCCATTGGACAATAAATTGAAATTGAATTGAAATGTGAAGCTACTACTGTACTTAATCTTTCAAACGTTTTACCTGACACTGTACCTTCGGGGAAATACATACATATTCTATTCACCTCTTTACGCTCTAATTTAATAGGGGCTTCACAAAGGAACTTTGTCTCATTATTGTAACAAGTTCCACTTCAAGCCTTCTCAATGCTTCAACGCCTATTTTGGTTCAATATCATTCAAATTCTAAATCGCTCTTTTATCATTTTGCCCGGTTGAAGGTTAACCGCGGCAGAAATCAAAATGTCAATGGCATTGAGATTGATTCTTCTAAGAGAAGGTTTGACTAAATTACAAGAGAATTTCTGAACTGGCTATCATTTTACACCTTCTGTTACCCGCTGATCTTTAGGGTCGCGCCGTTGGGGGCGTTAAGTGAGTCATCGTCAATAATTAGTGCGAATGAGTGTGTTTATACGGTAAAATTCTCTTGGTTCCAGCAGCCATAATTAACTTTCTTCTACCATGTCTACAGGGTACTTTATAATACAATACCATACAAAAATATATGCAAGAATACGTATATATACATGTATAAATCCATACATAGATATCTCTTGGCCATTTTAAACACAAAAGGAGCTTACAAGTTACATAAACAAAATTATATCATAATCTATTTCAAGTGTAACAATCTTGTAGATCTAAAGACGATTTTAAAAGAAAATATAATCAAGAACATTTGTTGAAATGAAACCAATTTCCATCTATTTATTTCCTTTTATTTTTACTTTATAACATTTGCTGATACCCGGGATCCTTTTATCCCAAGTTGCGTCCATACGATATCATGGAGTGCTTAGAAAGCAGTATGGAATCTCGCATCCCATGGATGGCAAACGTGATCCAATAAGGGCTATGAGAAGCAAGAACAAACTCCACTCAATGGAGAAGATTTATATGACCACATCCAATACCACACGTTTTTCGCAAAACACAAACCTCTATTGGTCTTTGCTACATAAAATGTACTGACAGTATTACAAGAGTTAATGTACAGATTTGTGTTGAGGATAACAGTTTAAGATTTGGATTACAATTATCATTATTTGGATCCTTTCCGAAAAAGGTTAATTCGACTTCAAAGAGAATTTTAAATGCATCAGAAGTAGTGTATTGTTCTGATTGTGTAATTTCCTTTCATTTCTGACGAATAGTATATTGTGGTTCGAGGTAATTATATTTTATCCCACTGTATTATTATTTCATGATGTACCATGAAATGGATTATAGAACAAAAATAAAACGATTGACTATATAATGCAAAGCTCTAGAGCTTTTTTCTCTCGATTTTTTTTTTCTGTCCGTGTTTTTGGTGAGGAGGGGTGCACATGATAAAATGAAAAGAATCTCTCTCTTGCTAATAATTCGGCATAATGGAGGGGTGAAATTAAATACAGAATGATAACAGGACAGAAATATGGTTCGTGGGTAGCGTTTAACAGACAATAATCTAGCCGTTGGTGTTATAATTGTGAGCAAAAAATTCTAAAAGATAGATACAATGAAAAAAAATCGTTCCCTAAACCATTAACCTTACGGATTGAATAGAAGAAAATATACATATATAATTATATCACTATCCGCATGATTACTATCCAGAGGGCATTGTGCACAAACGAAAGAATATATCTTCAGTCGAGGCTCCATCATATCGGTATAATTTCTAAATGCAATTAAAACGAAGAGCTATAGAGTTGGGTTTTTTTTTTAAAGAATGGTGAATTTAAAAAAGCATTTTCTGAAGACATCACCATGCAGTAGGCGGTAAATGATAATATGGATAATGATTGCTCTCTTCATTTTTCTTAATTTTCTCTTTCCGTTTACTTTATGTATTCACTTCACCAGTATAGGCGGAAAATAATACTTTATATATAATTCATAATTCTTAATTTTCTTTCTCCGTTTAACTTTATATATTCACATTCCCCTCGCTCTCCTTCCCTTTCACTTCCTCTTTTTCCCCTCTCACTTTTTCTTTTGGTATCACCTTCTCATCTCCCCCCCCCCCCCCCTCTCCATATATTTAAAGTAATGTTGATATTCTCTCTCTCTCTCTCTCTCTCTCTCTCTCTCTCTCTCTTTCTGTCTGAATGCATCTATTTCATCCTCTCTGTGCCTCCCGCTCTTTCTGTTGTCTTTTGGTATCAAACTTCTCTTATAAATTCTCCTTCTTCTCCTTATCTTTTTTGTACTTCTTATCATGTTTCTTTTTCTCTTTTTTTATCAATTTTCTCCTTCTTCCTCGTCTTCATCTTCTCTTACAGTTGTTTTGTTTGTTGTTTGTTTGTTTTTTTGTTTTTTTTTTGGGGGGGGTTTGTTTTTTTTTTTTTTTTTTCCACCTCTGGTCTTCCTATATTTCTTCTCCTACTTCTTCTTCTTCTCTTATTTATTCTTCGCATCTTCTTCTTCTTTATCTTATTTTTCATATTCCCGCTTCTTCCTCCCCCTCCCTGCATGACACGAAACATTAGCCCTAGTTGAACTAACGGCACTCATAATGACGTGCCATACCCATACACTTTACGTCTGAGTATTGGCGTAACGTGGGTCCAGTAATAGACAGGGCACTGACATCATTGATGTCATTCGGAGAGGGGGAGCCAATCTTACTCGCTGAATTTATTGCGATTTTTTTTTTCTTCTTCTTCTTCAAGGTAGGGGTAACGGTAGGGTGTGGGAGCGGGCCATATCCTCTTTTTTCTCGTCAATGTAACCTCTCTCTTTCCTTTTTCTCTCGTTTTATCTTTCTTCTTCCCACTCTTTTCGCTATTCTATAGTGGGGCACGTGTCTCACTTGCCCCTTTTCCCCACCCCCGTAGCTACGCCAATGCGTCGAAAGGTTCACAGTGAGGAAAATAGATGGAATAAGAACATCTTCTCCAATAAAATGCTATGTTGTTTACATTGCTGTACAAACAGTACGTAACTCATTTATCCAATGAATGATATCGTTACGGTAAATGTATCATTGCATGCCTACGGGTATTGGAAAGAACTATGCATAGGGGAAAGTCCATGCGATTACTTCATTTCTTCCTTTCTTTTTCTGTTTCGTTTAATTCTCCTGTTCCTTCTTCTTCTTCTTCTCCTCCTCCTCCTCCTCCTTCTTTTTTTTTCTTCTTCGTCATCTTCTTCTTCTTCTTCTCCTGATAAGTGACATGTGCCCACACTATTTATACATTTGATCATTACGTACTGAAAATTTGAATTAATAATTGTTCTCAAGATTATTATTTCGTTTTCTGTTCTACAAAAAAAAGAAACCTATTTTCCCCTTTTATTTTTCGTTTACGAGCAGGGGCGTCGATTATGGGGGTGGTAGGGGGCAGTTGCCCCAGCCCCAAGCAAATATTGCGAGGGCAAACATATTGTTTTGCGTCACCAATAAATAAGATGTAAAATAAAACAAGGAAAAATTATGCAAAACTCGGGAAATGAAACCTTCCAAACAATGAATTATATAAGGTATTATACCATTATACGATCAGACTTCAAATTTGCCGGTAGCTCCGCGCGCAAATTCTTTAATTTTCCCTGCTTCAATAACGATAGAGAAACTGGTTATACAGGTAATTAAGAGGCGTTAAGAAAATCATGAAGGTATTATTAGGCCGTATTGCCCCCCCCCCCCATCCGAAAAACGAATCGACGCCCCTGTTTACAAGTGCAGTTTAACATCTAACCATGTATAAATTTCATTTTGAAAAATGCTTTACTTGTTATTTGCATGAGCTCAATTCTATTTTCGTCTTCGCCCCCGAACAAAACACAAAATAAAGAGTAGCCTATTCCGATGCATGCCCTATAGATGATAATGTCATTTTTAGTTTAATAACCTCAACAAACAAACAAACAAAAAATAAAATCAGTCACTTTGGAAAACATTGAAATATTCAGTGGATTCAATTCAACATAACACTAGAAAATGTTTTCTAGAGTAGGGATGAAGTTTATGATGAACTACTTTGATTAAAATCAGTAGAATTTTCATGTAATACGTTCACGGCTCGAATGGGCGAGAAATTTAGGTTAATCAATTTCACGCTCTCTTGAGGAATGCGTGATGTCCATTAATTACATCACCTCCATACGACACTTCTAATTTATCAAATGATCGTTCTTAAATGGACAAATGATATTGGCTTAGGGTGAATACTTCATAATTAATCAAGCCAACATATTTAAATATTAACTCTAATTTTGCGAATTGCGAAGCAATTAATTTCACTACATGGCCATTTAATTAAGGTCTCGTTTGAAGTGTAAAGAGTATCTGAAAACTGAGAAATGACTCTACCTATAAACATGATAAAGAATGGATTATTTTGTCTAATTCAGTAATTTATTGGAAATTTGAAGATTAGCTCCCTATATAATTTTCCCTCTGACGTTTGCTTTTTTTTTTTTTTTTTTTTGTCTCCATCTAATTTCTAAGGCAGTGGAGAGTTTGTTTTCATTTTGCAATGCCATTTGAGTTTTCTAACAGTTTTACAAGCTAAAGTTTAAGACCCCCAATTCAATAACCTTGATCGTCTGTTACACCTCTAAGCAAATTAACACCTCACTTTGAGTTAGGGCGCGCAAACAAACTGAATGTTACTAGAATTACTCGCGCCATTGTACAAACAAGAAAAGGCGGGAAAACTTTTACCTGTATGCCACACGATAAGGCAATGCTTAAAAATACAACTTTTTTAATAAAGCAACGATTTGACTACTGAAATTTCATGTTCAGAAATGGGTCAAAAACTGATGAGAAGCAAGAATAAATGGTTGGTAATGATGGTATGGAATTACTTTGCAATTTCTTTGCTATTTATGATATCTAATACTGAAAAGCTTATTCGGATAAACAGCGGTACAAATAGAATTATTATTCCTATAGATTAAACTTAACATAAATTTGCCCCTTGTAGATAGTGAGGATTTCTCTTTAAAAACTTTTAGGGGCATTTCTGTTAGTTTCGTCTACTTTCATGAATGATGCAGGTCAAAAAAATTTAAAAGATAGAAAAATTATAAAGAAGTTATAGGTTACTTTAAACTCACATGCAATGCATTACTGTCTCAAAGAAGTATTCATGTGTTATTTGCAGGCAACATGTTAGTTTGTTGATCAGGCGTTAAGAAGAAAAGATGATTAATATACATGTACTTTAACCGCGGTCGTGCTTTACTGAATCACGACATCGCTTGGAAGCATTAATGTACTATCGGGGATTGTATTATTCGCTGAAAGACTTCGCTCTGAGTAGTCCCCTTTTCACCTCGGCTTACAATCTTAAACTTGCTGCATCAAATCCGTTGATTATACCTTAAGAAAATACATTAACTATTTCATCTTTATATTTTTTATATAACCTATAGGCTGCCGAGGGCCCCGCATGTGAAGGATTTCAATATTTAAACTGATTTTTATTTTTTATTTCGTTTTTTTTTTTTTTTGATTATTTGTTTTTTTTCATTTATGTATTTATTTATTTTTATTTATTTTATTTTTTTTATTTATTTTTTTTTTGGGTGGAGGGAGGGGGTGCATCCCAGAGCTAGGGAGGGGAGGTGCCTTTGCGCTTTTCTCCTGCTATGTAAGGCATTTTTCGGACCAAATGCGTCATCCCCCCCCCCCCCATTTTTATGATATCTTTCTGGGCCTGCAAAGAAAGCTAGGCATCCACTGGATCTACCCAACGTCAGATTCATCACTAATCAACAATGCCTACGCAACGTCATAAAGAACAGAAATAATTAGAACACATATAAGAGAAGTTTTACAGCGATAATCATGATCCTTTAATGGGAATAATAATCTTTAGTCTCGCCATGAAATTAATCTGAAATATAGATTATTTCGAAAAATTTTGATTTGACTGGGTTACACTGCATATCACAGATGGTTAGAAAATTCACGACAGTAAGGAGGGTTAGGGTCGTAACCCATTCAGACCCTTCATTTGATTTGACTTTTGTTTTTGCGTATACATTATTTTATCAATACATACTTTGTCTGTGTCATAGGTTGTCACATGAACAAAATATCGATCACTTTTTATTGGTATACATGTGGCATATGCAGCTCCCTCCCCCGGTCGTTAGCTGGGTTATGCTATAAGACAGTATGGCGGAATTTTCGTTCGTAATACCTATACTGGCAATATGACTGACTAAGACATTCTTCACCTTTTCCTCAAAAACGCAAGCAGATATAGCCTACTTCCAGTCGACATTCAGTGGCTGCCCATTTTCCTCATGAACTAACGGTGCTGATAGAGTCGACATTATAATGAAATGCCTTGTCGTTAAATGTGAACACCAAGTTAGAAATTCGAATCCTCAACTTTTTATATATAGAGTAACAGTAAAGATTACCCTACCACGTTTTACCACCTGTAAATACCTGATTCGATCTTGCCATACACCCCGAGGGAGCAAATCCACAAATCTTCAGATAACAAAGTACAAATTGCTTTATCCAGGGTAGATATGAAATAAGCCACACCAGCGACACGGATTGAATTTCTGATTTAAAAGGATTCCGTACAGGTTATTAACAGCGCCCATTCCAATGCAACATGAGAATCAAGAAGAGGAACTTGAAAAAGAGAGGATTTAATGTCCACTATAAAAACAAAAGCTCACTTTTCATATTTTCACAAGCTGGCCATTGAGTTACGTCATTATCATTATATAAAACATGAACCATATTATACGGCCTATCAGAGATTAAAATGTACCAACCAACACTTCCCATTTAATAGCAAAATCGAAAGTTGTTCTTGTGTCTAGTCTCTCGTAGAACAATTTAAAAATAGTGGTGACAAATTAGAGGAAAAATGACTGTTGTTTTGCGTATTAAAAGAACTTATTGCATTGGTTTTCTTTCTCTCTCTGTTAAAGCCATGTTGCAAGGATTTTCATCAAAGTAGCCATATTTGTCTACAAAAATTATCTTAGGGAGAAATCGTTCTCATAGTGATCGTTTCTTTGATATCTTTCTGTTTGTAACAGTTTGGAAAATTTTCTTGTCGTATCCCTAGAATGTAAATAATGCCCTTAACATTCAAAAGGCTCGCTTAAGGTATAATTATATGCTAAGGTAAAATATGCTATACTGAATCTTGCAAATATTGACGATTTCAGTAGATTTTACATAATGAGATGATAAAACCAAACTTGCCAGATCCCCTTGTCTAAAGTCTAATCTACTCCTACAGACATCATCAAATAAAAAATGATACCATGGAAGACAGATCCTAGAAAGAAAAAAAACAAAGACGAAAGAAAACAAAATAGGTAAAGAGATGATGAAGAAACATAGCAAAATGGAACAAAAACAGAGAGAAAGAATGATAACAGTTCAGAAAAAAGGGTGAGAGAGAGAGAGAGAGAGAGAAATACAGAGGCAGAGACAGAGAAAGCAACTTACAAATTCTAACGGCAATTAAACTACCAGTACAAAAACATTTTCTTTCTTTTTTCAGTTTCCGCTGCAAGTGGAAAATATGCACTATACGTTGGTTTCTTTTAGCATGGATTAGAATATTGAGTAGTGAACAATATCCGGATGAACATGAAATGCTGTTTCAATCATATGTGTAAATGAATTACACATTATTCTCTCAATTACATTGCAAATAGAAACCGGAGCTGTGCGAATTCCCAGTAGCGAGAATGATGTCTTCGAGTTCATTTTTCTATTACAGGGCATGCATTCTGATGGAAAATCTCAGTAAAATAGATCCATCTTTAAATCCTCAGTCACAGCGAAAAGCAGTTGATTTTGCAAACTTTAAAGGTATTATTTTTAAAAAATTAACATTGCCAATCATGAAGGACAACATGGATGGCAGCCCAGAATAATAAAACAAAAATGAGTGCAGTATTTCTCAAAAAGGGGACTATTTTCTAAACGGATATCAAATATTGGGGAAAAAAAAGGAGAATCATGAAAACAAACAAAATTAAAGATTCTTTCTTCAGTTCACTGGAGTAGACGATATTCAACTTCTCCGTTTTAGGAATACACAAAAAATATGCACAATGCACCAATTTTCATTTAAAAGAATATTTCAGTAGTAGCTTCAAATATGAGTTAAACAATTGTGAAAGAGGGATCTCGAATTCTTATTTTGTTTGACACCACATTTAACAGGTTAAAGAAGTGAACTATGTAATTCAATTATGGAAGTAAAACTTGAATGACATTTCCACTTTTGTCCAGTTCTAGACAATATCACTTAAATATACTTGTATATTTCTATTATTTTTAAATATAGAGTTACTAAAATATCAAAGTCGACTTACCCGATATGGAGGATGAATCCGTGCACGAGAAATACGTATTACGACAGCGATGATCGAATACGAATAGGAATCTCGAGAAAAATGATGATCACTTACTCGAATGCAAGGCGCCACGAACAGGCGAAAAATGACAGCTTTAATCACCGCCTATAGCTCTTAATCAATCGATCTAGTACAAGTTATATCTCACTCCGTTCAAATCCTCCTCTTCCTTCAAAGTCTTCAACTTCTTATCACAAAACTCAGGGCAACTGCACTTATCCTTCGTGGGTAGTTCGTATTCTTTCTCCTGTTTTTCGTCGTCTCAATTTCGGTCATACAATTTGGCGGGAGAAATGAAAAGAGAGAACTTTGGAACAAAATTGTGCTTCACTGATTGGTATACAGCCTGTCCTGATACCGATTTCACTGCGCGAGATATTTCCGCCCCGCAATCTTCTCTTTCCAATTTCTGATCCGTTATTTTATCCTCTTCCTCTCCTCTTCTAGTCTGGTGTTTGACAAAAGGGAAGATGGAAAAGTTCGTTTCCCGATCGGGAGTCGGAGAAATTTGTGCAAGTGCAGCAGCTGAATTTTGGTGCGATTTTCCCGACCCAGGCAAGCGGGGAGATATCGGTGGCGAGTCCCTTGCGTTTGGTGGTAACGTGAACGAGACACTATCCAAGCGTTAGAATTTTTTTTCTCGTGTGTGTTTTTCCCTTTTGCTCAGAGCGACAGCTTCTGCGCAACTGTCTGTCTTTGAGGATCAAGTGTCGCTTTTTTATGAAGCACGTGTTCCGTGCGAGCAGCGCGGGAAATGAAGAAAATGAGAGAGAGAGAGAGAGAGAGAGAGAGAGAGAGAGAGAGAGAGAGAGAGAGAGAGAGAGAGAGAGAGAGTTGTCGATGTTGTCTGCTTCTTTGCGAGGAGAAAGTGTCGCGAAATGGAGGAGTTTTGTCGTCACATGACTTCAAAACATTGTGAAGCATGTTATTCGTCTTGATGATCCGTACTACATGTGAAGATGCTTATTAGCACTAAGAACATTATGATTTCATAATACTACTATATCAACACCGTTATCTGCACCGAAGTCAAGAGAAATTAATTTAATTGTAGAATTCAAATTACGTCTATTACCATGATTACAGAGGAGGGATGATTTTATACCAGTTTTTTTGCAATCATTCTTGAAAAAGCCACGTGTCTGTAAAATACCAATATGCCCTTAAACGTTTTCCAAGTTGTTGTTTTTTTAATTAAACTCGTCATTCGTTTATTCACAGGTTTTCATTCGTTAAGGCTAATCATGTATCATAACATTGTAAAACATGCATGTATTGCTGTTTTGTAATTATGACGTGGTTTTTTTCTTTCTTTCCTTCTTTTTTTCTTAATCATTTTAAGTACGGTAAAACAATAACAGAAAACAAAGAAAAAAAATATTTCAAGAAATATTATGTATAGAAAAGACCTCCAGCATCACTTTTTTTTATATATAGCTTCTTAATTTTTAGAATGTATTACACCGTTTGTATTGTAGATTTTAAATCAAATCACTTAAATGTCAGAATAACTTCCATTTATTTCCCTAAAATAATTATTTGATGTTATAACCTATATCATCCATCAAAATATTTACTATTTTTCATTAAATATTATTATCCATTTAAACTCTCCCAGCATGTTTATGATAATCTTTCCCTTTTTTTTTTCTTGTTTTACAACAAGTTAGTTTGGAAGTCTTATCATTTTCAATATGAAGGATTTCCATACTTTTTTGCTAAGGTGGAGCGGGGGGGGGGGGGGGCTAAAACGGTTCATTTTGAAAGAGATAACAAAAGCAATGTGTTTCAGTGATTTCAATCACACTAGATTTAAAATCCATTTGCTGTCTATGAACCGTATCCGGTGGGCTTGACATTAGAAATAATTATTGTATCAAAATAAAGAGGAAAAATCGCGTTTGTTTTATTTTGTTTCTGTTTTTCTTTCTTTCTTTTGCTTCTACGTTTGCTATTTTGTTGTTGTTTTTTGTCTTTGTTTTGTCTCTTTTTGTTTTATTTTAAGGATGACGAGATTTTATATAATATATCCTAAGCAGAGGTAGAACAGAGGGAAGGGTTTGGCCTCTACAATGGCAGGGTATCATTCCGCCATTAACCTTGTTGGGTAGCACTTATACTTATTTTGGGTTACAATCTCCTAAGTAGGTAAATGAGTGACTTTTGTGTGGGTGTGTATTTATTGGATGAACAACTTGAAGACAAGCAGAATGACAGATCCGACTCCATCGTGAATGTGATGCCAAGGATAGCATGACCCTGATATATATCACAAGTCTCGATTTTAGTTGAACCCTTTTAATCCTCAGGTGGAAAATCTTTCAGAGGGAGTTGGTTAATCGAACTAATTGACAAACAACTTGACACCTTACATCAAGGGATACTCTGATCTTCTTTTCACAAAACGAGTTTTAAGAAAAGACGATGTAAATGGGGGCATTTGTGTGCTCTTTGCCTGGGAAAGCTGCTGGGTCATATCGTGCATGACATCAGGGGCACGGTGGGTCCTCTAATCGAAGGGCTAAAAAAGGGAAGAAAGAAAGAGAGAGAGGGAAAAAAGGAGCAGAAAGGGGAAAAAAGGTAATGAAAGAAATGGAGGCGGGAAAGTTAGCATAACATGAAAAGGATTCGACCCTCCCACACCCTGCCCTCATTCTATGCTCTTTTTCCTCACATTTCATCCATCAAACATTGAGGGTGCCCCCCCCCCCGTCCCTGTTACAAAAGTGCCCCTCATTGCCTCGACCAGCACTACCCAAACTGCATTGCATAACCTATCACCTCAAGTGAGACTGCTGATTCCTCATAGTTAGAACCACTTGAATAATTGAGATAAATAATGTCAAAAGGAAGGGGAGGGGAAGGGGGAGGGGAATAATGTGAACACATGTTTTTAGGGCATCGCCTGTAGCGGGTATGGGATATCACAACTATTCAAATTTCTATCTTTAAATCTGAATCCTCTTCCCTTGTCGGCAATGTGTACAATTCGATTTTGGGGGGGGGGGGTTGGTATTTCGGTATTTCATTAAGAAAATTCATTGACATTGACATCAATATTTTGTTTTACAATACATAGCATTGGTATAAAGAAAATCAACAATCACATGGAAATGAACTGGTTTCAAGTTTGTTGCTCATTTTTTCTCGCTGGAATTTTTGTGTTAGCCCCTGTCTTGATTGCCCCTGTTGACATGGTTGAAAGGGGAGATTTTTTTAAAAGTTTATCAATTGCTCGGTTTTTTTTTTTTTTTTTTTTTGTTTTTTTTTTTGTTTCTATAGAAAACTGTTGTCCGCACCATTCATATATTTTTTTTTTTACACGTTTATGCATTTCTCTTAAAATGTGAACGCATTCTTTATATCAGTGGTGGCATTGGCAGACACCCGTTGAGGTGTGTAAGTGTGTCAGATTTCTGTACAATGCCAATTTATCGAGTTTTAAATGAGTTCATTGTTTTCAGGTCACCTGATTGAGTAAATTATTTATGTACAAAATGTGCTCTGAACCCGAATGCTGTGGCTTGAAGTTCATGGACCAGGGGAGCGTTTCATGAAGCGTTTTGTCAGTGATTTTTACCGACAACTGTTATAAGCTACTGAAATCCTTGCATCTGATTGGCTAAGAGCAAATTTGTCTGTAAAAATCACTGACAAAACGCTTGATGAAACGCTCCCCAGGATATTTTGTTATCAATCCTCCACGTCTTGTATTTATCAAAATTTTCTTTGACATAGATTTCGATCAATCATTCCAACATGCAGGATCTTGATTAATGTTACTTTCATTGCAAATGTAGATTTTTTCTATCCATAAAAAAGGTTAATATTAATCTCTGACCATGTTGACTGTCTTATGGTAACATCCATATAATCTTTCAAAGATTAACGAAAGTTCATTGCCATAAATCGTCTGGAAATGATTGAAATATATCGATGTTTAGTGGGAAATCGATGTGGGTGGTTTGAGGAGAAAGAAAGAAAGAGAAAGAGATAGAGAGAAGGAATGACGGCCTAGACTGAGGTACAGAAAGTGGGGGGGGGGGGTGAGAAATAGAATGAAGAGTAGAAATTGACTAAATAAGATGTAAATGTGAATATCAAAAATATTGGTAGAAATAGAGGCGTCACTTGGGGACACCTGTCTTCTGGCATCTATAAAATGCAAATCAACAAGACCACAGATAAGAGGGGTCGGGAGGGGATCCTATAGATTTTTTCCCTCACACTTTCCTCCTTCTCCCTTTCCTTCCCCTCCCTCCCTCCCTCCCTCTTTCTATCTCCCCCCCCCCCCCTCTTTCTCCCTTTTTCTTTACTTTTCATCATCATGGAGGGGCACACACCCCTTGCACCCACACTGCTCCCACTCTTTAGCTTCACCACTTAGTAGACAGTAGAAGAGTGTCGGAATGTTCGGGAAAATGATGAAGAACAAGAAAGAGATAGACATATAGATCAAAGAGAGAAGACGTAGCCAGAGCCGTAAAAGAACCAAGCTAAAAGCTTTGGAAAGATTGACTGATGATAATCATGATATAAGAAACGAGTTATTAGCAAGGTGTCCAGAACATTTATAAGCTCAAACGTTCAAAACCTCTTTTTTCGACTGTACTTCACGTTTCCACTGGTCATTAGCATCTGGTGGAGACGAGTTTGACCGACTTTGTTTGTTTGTTGCTGTTGTTTGTTTTGGCTTTTTTACTTACCCGCTAAAGGTACAATTCAGCATTTGCAAATGAACACGAACAGTGGCCAGGATTTTTCAATAAGCGGGGGGGGGGGGGGGGGGCAGACGTGAAGGATCCAACCGCGTAGCCATGGTAGCCAGGATTTCAAGCGCGCGTTGGTGATGAGCAAGCGAAGCATGCTCCCCAGGGGGTTGGGTGCAGGGAGGGAAAATTTTTCACCCTCCAGCGCGAAGCGCGAAAGCTCTGACGTTTTATAGCAAATTTAAGAGAAAGATAACGGCTCGCGGCACCTTTTTTTAATGCGGATAGTTAGTTCGATCCCTGACTGCTTTTTAATTATTTGGATGCAATATTGCACTGTATGTAACAGCGGTGGGTGCAGGGAGGGGGAGTTATTTCCCCCTTCCCACGAGAAGCGCGAAACTTTGACGTTTTAGCAAATTTTTTGAGGGAAAGATAACGGCTCGTAGCGCTTTTTTAGGCTTTTTTCTCTCACTTCACCCGCTCTTTCGCTCTCGCTTTTTTTTTTTTTTTTTTTTTTTTTTTTTTTAGGGGTTGAATAGAGTGGCATGGCCCCCTCGTGCCCATTTGTCTACGCCAGTGAACACGAATTCTGAAAGAGTCCATTCGTGCTTAAATCTGTCTTGAAATATGTTTGCAAAAATGGGATACGTGCAGAGGGTAATTTGTTAACCAAATACATGCATGGCATGTTAACTTTCGACATGAAACACATTTAAATGTCAACCATTCGTCGTGTACCGCCAGGCAAATTAACACCACACAAAGAGGTGGAAATTTCATTTATTTTGGTATGCGCAGTCATATTTGTTCCAAGCAATTCGTAAAATGTAGTATATTAATTTTATTGCAAACGTGTGGACTCGAATTACAAGTACATATGTCATGTAGGTGACCCATGTATGCTCTGCCAGGATACTAAATCGATTCTGACAGATGACTGTTGGGTACCGTTGTTGAACATTTTAGCCATGTACATGATGTAGGCGTATTGACGTTTCTCAACACCTTTGGAATACGAAGTATGGGCGGGCTGCACCTTGCCCTTGAAAATTTAGAAATCATCGATATTCGGGCAACTGGCAGTGAGCCGGCCCGGGGTCTGTTAGAATAGTTTTATATCATCTAGTATACTTTGAAAATGAGATTACAATTTCACTGAAATACTATAAAAAGATATGCTCCTTCGCAAAATATAAGAAATGGGAAGTTGATATTCGGGAAAGAGACGTCTGCTCACCCTCCTCCCCCCCCCCCCCCCCCCCCGGCAAGAAGAAATTGTGTCCGTCCTCCTAAGCTTAACTCAAGCCATAATACTTGATCAACTTAAAAACGATAGGTTAAAACGATAGGTTTTATTATTGTAGGTTATGCTTCACTCAGATTTGATGTAATACATGGATTTAAAAAAAAAAAATAATAACTTGACTGAAATAAATTGAAGCGGGTAATAATCAAAAAATATGGCAGCTCAAGAGCTGAATTACAAGGAACATAAATAAATCGGACACAGAAATACAGAGCAAAATACAATCTGATATACAAACTGACATGCATGCATGTTTACAGAAGCAGCCGTCATAATAACACAATAAACACACACTCAAAAAGCAAATCTAGTCAAATATGACTAGAATCGAGTCAGATTTGACTAGAACTATTCCTAAGGGTACCTGCAAAATTCTAGTCAAAACTACCAGCTTAGGGTTTGAAGTGAACAGAATCCTAGTCAAAATGAACAGAATCCGAGTAAAATTGAACAGAATCCTAGCAGGAATGACTAGAATCTGATGAAGAAAATATAATCTGGTAAAAAGAAAAATGACTAGACGTTTTCAAGAGTGTAGAGATAAATGTAGAAATAATGAGCTTGTGATATATTCGAGCTAGAGTCAATTTACAATGTGTCTTTGACTTCATGACTAATTTAATGCAGAATTCCAGATGAATATTAGTTCTTTCGATGTACACAAACAAACAAAAATAAATATGTGCAATCGCAATTTTCACATCGGCAGATAAAAATGATAAAAGATAAGACCGTATGACCATGCTGACTAACCATGAAACGTAAATTGGCAGGATATTCAACAACAAAATCAGAAATCAATGGCCTGCAATTTGCATTCACCATTAAATATTGAACACTGCTCCTTTCCGCGAAAGCTCTCTTAACATCTAATATCTATTTTACAGTTGGACTAATGACATTCTGTCGAAAACATTTGGCATAACAATCCCGCCAAAATGGAATATCCGTTTGTGCTCGCTTTCGGGACCATGAATTTTTGACCTGGGATGGATTTTTTTTTGTTTTGTTTTTTTTGTTGTTACTCTCATGTATCATGTTAAACAATATCTTAACAGTGACTGATATAGCATCCTAAAGTTTTTCGTTGATTTTAGAGTGAACGACCGAAGGAAGCTGGTTATAATTATAGGATCTATAGTACAAATGAGCCATTGCCGATGATAAATAGTCATAATGTGATAAAACGTAGTAAATATAAGTGTACCTAAGTTATGTCTCATCGTTAACTGATCGCAATATGAAGGGCTGGTCACATTAGATAACAACAACGATAACAAGGTTTTCAATTAAAGGTACACCCAAGCGCTGCTCTTCTGTTAACAGGCCCGAGCATACACACGAGTGCACCATAGAGTAGGGTCTACCTTTGATTAAAAATCTCGTTATCTTTATCGTTATCGGACAAATGTAACCAGCCCTTTAACCTTGAAAGACAGGGAAATAGGAGTAAGAAGAAGAGAGATACAAAAACAGCCAGAGAAATAGATAGAGGGAATTGTTATATATAGACTTTCGGTGTGATAGAAAGAGAGAGAGAGAGAGAGAGAGAGAGAGAGAGAGAGAGAGAGACAGAGAGAGAGAGAGAGAGAGAAGGAGATTTAGGGACGCAGAAGTGATACAGAGAGACAGGCAAAGAGAGAGGGGGGCACTGACAAAGAAAAGATCCGTTATGTATCTAGATAACGTAGAGACAATGCAGAGGACAGAGAAAGAGAGAGAGAGAGAGAGAGAGAGAAAGAGAGAAAGAGAAAGAGAGAGAAAGATTTTTTTTTTTTAATGTGAGATGGGAAGGGGAAAGGGTGGTTCTTACTTTCAAAGAAAAAAAAATATAGGGTAAAATTTTTCAATCAAACATACATGCTCCCTTTTACACAATATTGCTTAATTTCTTAGAGTGCTGTTCAAACGAATGACGCTTTGATTTAAATAAGATGATATTGCTGTTCGCCTCCCATTTTGCTCTAAAATATCAGCATTACCCCTAACATCCAAAACACAACCCAGTATCCTTCAGCTGGATACAGTTTTTCTCTCTTTTTACAAGACAGTGTAGGCTTTATTTCTCATCGGGCGCCGTCTGAATAATTCCGAGTCTAATCAGGGACAAACGAAATCGCCAAACTCTCAAATCACCCCACTAATACGAACATCATCTGTTTAATCTCATGACAATAATACTCAACCAGACCTCGTTCAATTCCTTCAAATTGGATAATCATCTGCACTCCAGTATGAAAACTGCAAATTTCCAATGAGCATCTTTAGATCATTATTACCCCCCTGTCCTATTCAAACGACTCGCTGTGTCCCTAACACTTCTCATATTTGCCCATTTGATTTGGGATGCGTGTATGGTACAGCGTAAATTTGTTGACAGACGAGGGCAGAATCTAGAACTCTCATTACAATGTAATAGGACCATAATTGTGATGGCAACGCTACAAATCGATATATATTTTCGTCAACATAGCAGAAGGATTTGTTTATATTGTAGTTAAAGCGCGACAGGTATATATGTGTATTTTCACCATAATTTTACTTGAATTTCTTTGACATTTGTAGTATTTGTCATTCCTCGTACTGTTGATGAAGTTACATTAAATATTATTGATGTAAAATGGGTTTTTATACATGATAAAGTCATGGGATTGTAGGTTCGTTTTGTTTCTCATGCTCTCTATCATAATGTTATTTTAGTCCTCTTGCCCTTTCTTTGTTGATCCATCGTCCCCTCAGTGACTTGCCATATTTTAGTTAATTAATTGCAATAGTTAGTTAACATATACTATATGTTAAAAAAGACAACAACAAACAAACCAACGAACAGATTTTTGAATCATGTATATAATTATAATGATTTTTGATTGGGAACATTCTATTAACAAGCTCCGCTTCTTTGCTAGTTCCCTTTCGTTACCATTTCGATTATTATTATCAAGAAACAACTGAAACGTGTGTACACCTCTCTCTTTTATAACATTTTTTTTTAAAACAATATTGTAAAACAAAGTTTATATGTGTTATGTTTTGAATGATGAGTTTCTTCTACAATGTAAATACTTTATAATTGGTATCAACAAATAAATGAATCTTGAATATTGAATCTTGAATCTTGGATATTTAAATAAAACTTATTTTCATATTAGAAAGGATATTATTTGGTATGCTAAGAGAGTTTAGATGAATTATAATGATCTGTCTCCTGGGGGACTTTTTTTTTTCTTTTTCACGCTGTTTTCACATTATGGAACACATGATCTTTCTGGTACGGTTTTATTTTCTCATTTCGTCTCTTCAAGTTTACAGGCCTGACGTAGTTTTCGATTGTTTATCTCGTCTTAACGAGTAAGACAAGTTATTCACACATGCGACCGGATGCTTGGCAATGGATAATGGGTTTCAAGTATAATTAGGTCACTCTTATGATGAGTGATGGCTTATAATTAAGGTTATGTTACGATCTTTTAGAAGGTTAAACATCTCGATAATATCAGAAGACTGCTTCCCGGCCGTGTATGGCCATGCTGTACCCTGAAATGTTTAGGCCTATCTTGCCTATAGATACATCCATTTTGATTGACGTGCACTTTGGTTTTTCTTACTCCTGTACCTTTTCCTGCTTAGTTCATGATAATTTGTCAATTCGTTTCACTTGCTCATTGTACCTCTTTTGATTCTTCTTTTGTACTTTGGTTATGATGATAATTCAAAATCGGGGATTTCATTACAAGAAATCTATTTGATATGATTTGATTTGATTTGATATGATTTGATTCTATTCGATTTAGACAGGGAAAACTTCAGGTATAGCATGTATAGTGAGAAAGGAAAAAATATATATTGAGTAGGATTACGATCATGACGAAGGAACAGGGGAAAGTAATATTCCATAAATGGAGAGAGGGGAGAGGGAGAGCAGGAGATAAAAAGAGGAAAGGAAGAAAGAAGCAGCGGAGGGGAGAGAGATATTGGGAGAGACACAGAGAGGGGGGGGGGCAAAGCAGAGCGTGCAGAGCAACAGAGCA
Source organism: Heliocidaris tuberculata (assembly GCA_025618425.1). Lineage (NCBI taxonomy): Eukaryota > Metazoa > Echinodermata > Echinoidea > Camarodonta > Echinometridae > Heliocidaris > Heliocidaris tuberculata. The sequence goes on from CM046841.1 coordinate 31,760,233, forward strand.
TAATGAAGAGAGAATCTGGAGAAAGAGGAAAGAAGAGAGAGACAATCGAGGCGGTAAAAAAATCCTGAGAAGCACGTTCGAACAGATTTCTGGTAATTACGTTGAATAAAATTTCAACGAATCAAATCAAATTGACAGTGGCTTTTAATACTACACATAATGATACATGCTAGACGCATTTAGCTAAAAATGTAAAATACTGTAGCTGTTAACCTGGAAAGAATCATTAAGAAAGTTGATTTAGTCATTCCGAGCGCGTATTGATCAATAGAACATGTGGTTTCCAATTTCCATAAAGTTTCGTTAATTCGTTAACATTTTGCTCATCCAAACCATCAATTTTAAACATGTTAAAACGCTCATATACATTGAGCCAGTTTCTCTCAAAACGCACTTCCATCACCACAACCCAAGATTATCTTAAAACAAAGTATTTTCAAAAGCACAATTAATAAACAGAAAACAGAGTAACCCAGAAAATGGAATGAATGAGATACGTATTTAATGACGAATACGATGAATAGATAAACAGAGAGACGTCGAGAGGCCAGAAAGGAAAATTATGGTACGACTTTCGTTTGAGACGATGTAGAAAATGCTCTAAAACATGAAAAGCAGTGGACTTTATGACAAATACGTAAAAAACTAGCTAAAGCCTAACAAACTAGACAGAAAACTCGGATCACAGTCATAAACCTTTTAAAATTTCGATTATTTATTTCTGATAATTTTTTATTTCGTAATGACTCTGATCTAAGTTTTCTTTCTCGTTCTCTATCATCTGTGGTTACTTTGGATTCTACCCAGAGTCAGAGTCTATCATTTGTCTCTTCTAGGCCTTTTTCTGTCTTTGCTTCTTTATTCACATAATTAAGCTGCAAGCTATTAGTCTCTATATTTAAATATCTTAAAATAAATGAGTTGCAAACAAAACAGTTAGCTGAAGATAAAATCGCCGCTTACAGCTACAGAGAGGCAAGCGATTAAATACACAGACAGACAGACCAACGAACAAAACTACCTGACGGAAAAGCGGCAAAATAAAAGACGACGACGGAAGAAAAAAAAACTCGAAGAAGAAAGAGAACAAGATGTACTGGGGCTCTAGAAACTGGCAGAGCAGTTTGATAATTGAGCGGAAATTATTACAATAGTTAGAAGGTAACACCGTTTCTTAATCAATAAACATTGATTGTTGTCTTCAAGGTATCTAGATTGATGTCAAAGTGTCAGTGCTCTTGAAAATGCGAGTTTCTCAGGCACTTGAGAAGGAATGGGATTTTGACGCCAAATGTTCAACTAAGTTTGAGATTTGAAATCAATGTTTCCAGGTGCACTTATCAGCGTTCCAAGGAAAAATGATTCATATAGCCTTCCCCTATATCGCCGACTGCCGTAATAACATCGGCCACCAGTCTACGACCGGTTGTTTATAATCGCCGATCACTTGACGACGGTTCCTGCAAGCGGTGGCCTAACAGTCTTTGATGATCGGCGATTGCCCTACAACCGACCTGATCGCGGATCGAATTTTTTTGCAGATTGGTTGTCGATGGTCGCAGCTTCTTTTTTCTTTTTTTCTTTTTTTTTCCTTTCGTTCTTTCTTTTCTTTTCTTTTCTTTTCTTTTCTTTTTCTTTTTTTTTTTTTTTTTTTTTCTTTTTCTTTTCTTTTTTTCTTTTTTTTCTTTCTTTCTTTCCTTTTTTTTTTTTTTTTTTTTTTTTTTTTGGGGGGGGGGTTGGGTTGGCAGAAGCAGCCTGTCGTAAGGCCAGTGAGACCATAGCTTTGTTGGTTTTTTATTATTGTTGATTCAGCCTATTGACTTGTGGGATATAGCAACGGGGCTGGGAGGCAGTGCTAGGGGGATCTTGCTCCAATCAGATGGGGGGGGGGGGGAAGGGACCACAATAGTTTTTGGAAGAGATTTAAAAACAAAAAAACAATATCCTTGTCAAAAAGATGTCACGAACCCCATCAATACATTTCCCCCCTGCTCCCTCCCATTTTCATCCACCTTTGACAAAATAATCACCCCCCCCCCCCCCCATGGCTGGACCTACCCTACGCCACTGCTAATGATCATGGATGAATACAACACATGGGTACAGAACCAAGACTGGATCTTCAATTACAAGTCAAAATGTCATTTACTTGCGCATGCATTACACTATCTCCTATATACTTCCAGTGGCCCAGCTATGTGGAGGGGGGGGGGGGGGGGGGGAGACGTGCCTCATTAATCGAATGGGAATGGGAAGCATGAAAAGATAATGACAGATCCCCTCTCACTCCTATGTCGTATTTCATCTATCCAGTATTAAAACCCAGTTCCCCCGCATTGGCAGGACCACGCGACGCCTATGCTGACATCAGCTAGCTAAGACCATGAAGACAAATTTATGAGAACGAAATCATGTACCGTCCGGGTCTTCCAAACTTTACCCAACTTGTCAAAAATTACACCATGTGACGACCTCGTGAGCATGACAACTTTTATCAACGTTCGGACACCAAACGGTAAAAGAATCTTGACCAGGTATGGATTTTTGCTTGCCATTACGCCATGATGACGTCATGACCTTAAAATCCATGTTCGGACGACAGTCTTGGAAAGGGGTCAGGAATCCTATATCTGACAGAGATTCGCCATTTGGCATTTTTAGCTTAAACTTTTTAATCTCATTCTTTTGGGGATACATACAGGTGGAGCCAAATTTTACATACACCTGTGCAATTCCACAAAAAATTGTTCACTTGACAAAAGTCATAAAATCTACTATATCTCCAGAAATATGTGTGCTACCATGACAAATTTGGTATCACACAAAAGAGCTTATCCCGCTCTTACTATTGACTGGCATGGCATTAGGACTGAAGTACACTGAGATGTGATTTTCTTTGAAAAAAACAATAACTAACATTTTGGCAAAATTTGATGTCAATCTTTGGTAAAAATATATTATATTTTTGCTCATTATTCCTCAACACAAGTATTATGCCATCCTCTTATCAGTCCTATTTGTTCTGTTCTTCTAAATTTACAGCAAACAAAACAAAAAATAAAATCTTAATTGCTTTTGGTGTGGAACATTGAGCCAAAAACATAAAATGTTTTGGTTAAAATTGACATAAAATTTGGCCGAAATGTTAGGTTTTTAGAAGAAAATCACACTGAGATATAGTTCAGCCCTAATGAAATCCCAGTCACATGAAAGAGCATGATAAGCTCTTCTGTTTGATACAACATTTGTTATCGTAGCACAAATATTTTTGAAGATATAGTAGATTTTATGATTTTTGGCAAGGGAACATTTTCTGTGGAATTGCCCAGGTGTATGTAAACTTTTGGCTCCAACTGTATATACAGTATCCTTGTTTCCAGTAGTAGAAACGGTTAAAACTACTTCGTGGAGGAGTTGTGAGTAGGCCAAAAATATTTCTCATTTCCTTGCGAAAGCCTGCGAAACATTTCGTAAGTTTGAAAAATCTTGCGATAACTTCCGGTGATTGCAGACAAACGCAAGTTTTCGTACGACATCGGACGACTACGAGAGCAAATGCATGGTACATTGTAGGGTATCGCAAACTTTATTTAGCAATCGTAACTCGGACGAAGCCTTGAGATTTTGCGAAATCATTACAATACCATTCGAAATGGAACCAAAAACAAAAATATCACACACTTGCTGGTGTGTTTGAAATGATAGGGCACATCTACTAAAATGTATTTGACATGTTCGAACAACTAACTGAACCAACTATTTTAACAACGCTAATTTCCTTTTAATTTCCTTTTTATCATCTGGGTGCCATTGCATAAAGACTTATTATTATAGTAACTTTGCCATCAATGGTAACTACCATGGTAACGTTGCTCAAGAGCCAATCAAAATCCAGTATTCCATGAAAAGTTACTATAATAGCAAAGTTACTATAATAGCAAGTTTTATGCAACGGCACCCTGGTCTCTGTAAAAAGAAATATACTATAAGCAGCCTTCAGGTCGTATTTTCACATCCGTTTCTCCAAAATCGTGTACATGAAATAAGGTGACTTTCTCCGAAGTCTGATGCCTGAAACTAACTCTTTCCCATATTTTACAGATTATATGTATTAGTATTCACAATTCAACCACAAGCAAATTCTTTTAGATATATTTAAATACTACCACAAGCGATACAACCGAGATGCAGCCGGCCAGCTGCGATGAGATTAGAAAGTCGAAAATGCAAAACATCGATCGACCTCCCATCGACTTGTCTGTATGCAAATATAATTCACCATTCAAAGTAAAAAAATCAAAGTTTACGTTTGTATTCAAATATACACAGATGGCAAAAGAATATTTTATTTGATATAAAGTGATAATTGTAATCACAAGATTTGTATTGATAAATGAACATTAATGAAAGGGGGGCTAACAGGGTAAATAATATTAAGATATTTTTATATATGTCCATTGACATGATTGAATCTAATTGAACTGTATAAATTAATAAGGATTGTGGTGATGCGTGCCGATGACGATGGTGATAAAGGCGATAATAATTATTTTGACGACAATAGTTATTGATAATGATTATAAAGATGGTTACTAATAATTATTGTTTATGATGATGATGATGACGAGGAGGAGCAGACGAACGATAGTAATGATGATGATGATGATGATGATGATGCTGATGATGCTGATAATGATAAAGACAATAAGGATAATGAATAAATTAATGTTGATGACGATGACGGTGTGAAGCTTCTTAACCATTACTGTACAACAAACAGTGAAACGAAGCACATATTTGCTAACTCCTTTGTTTGAACAATTCAGTGATATTCAATTGATGTAATGTTACTATTATGATTATCTTATTTAAAAGCACAATACGTAAATTAATAATGTTGCTTTCTTTATGCAATTGATTCATTTTGCAATGAATTAGCATGTATACCCTCATAACTGCCCCATATCTGTCCTTCTTCATTCTTCCTTCGCTCATTCTCTCCCTTCATCTTTCTCCCACTTTTCTCCTATCACCCTATTTCTCTCTCACTCTCTTCCCCTTTCTCTTTCTCTCCCTCCCTCTCTCTCTCTCTCTCTCTCTCTCTCTCACTGTCCCCTCTTACTGAATTATTTCACCCCTTATTTATTGACTTGTGTTTTAAAAAAGGTAATTCTATTCTACAACGCAACAATGAATGTATGAATTTTACATTACATAATGATCTGACTCGATTCTATACTCATGATATTGCTTAAAGATTTGTTTTCTGATATCCTTCTTCTTTGTCCATGGTTTTACAATGAATCCTTGAATCTACATTCTGTTAGACTTTGACCACATGAACACCTTGAATAACTCTTACTTTGTACAATTCTATGTTGATTTGCCCATTGTATTTGTATTTGTATTCGTTGTATTTATCATGGCTCATGATGTCATATGCATATTCGACAATTGTTTTATTTCTTCAAATGAGGAATTATTTTGCTCTCGCTATAATGTTACGTATCATCGTACGTAAATTTTGTATCTCTTGTACACATGTATGCTTACTTCTCTCTCTCTCTCCCCCCCCCCCCTCTCTCTCTCTGACTCTATCTCTCCCCCCCCCCCTTTCTTATGTCCCCTCCTCTAAATCTCACTCTATTTCCAACTCTTTTCACCTACGCCTATCTAACCCATTTTTTCTATTATTCTGTAATTTAGAAAGTATCATGCAATATAACAAATTTATGATTATTTATTTAAGCAGTTTATTCACTTATAACATATGTAATTAACAAGTTTTTTCTTCTCTAGATTATATCCTATATGTCTCTTATAGGTCTTTTTCAATTCTCCCCTCATTCTTTGTTCCGTCTATCCCTTTTTCTTACCCCTCCGCCTCTCTCTCTCTCTCTCTCTCTCTCTCTCTTTCTCTCTCTTTCTATCCCCCCCCCCTCTCTCTCTCTCTTTCTCTCCCACTACAGATCATTGTTAGCTATAATGTATGCATTGATTTGTACCATATCTGTTTTTATACTTATATTTCTTACATTCCATGTAATTCAACCCTTGAGCAGCCTGTGAATTTCGTTATAGATACTATTTCGATTAAATTGAATGACTATTGCGATAGAGATGATGATGATGACGATAACGTTGAATTTGATTACATCTGACTATGGTGACAATGCCACGTGTGTATGATTAGATACAGAGCAAGCCCCACCCCCAACCCTTCCCCCCTTCCCCCGCCGTCCTTTCAATGCCCACGTTCAGCCCAAGGGATATCTTTCTGAAACAGACTAGATATCTACCTATTGTGTTTGTTGCTATGAACCATAGAACACATTCACACAACAAAATAAAAACGTTCTTATTACAGGAGTTAATTTACCTTTAAATATATATTTTGAAAAGTCATTCAAAATTATCATGTAAAGAATCAAGATAATATATATAGTTGACAAAAAAGTTATGAAATTCTTATTATTTTATCCCTCAATTTTTTATAAAACTGTTGATAATGATACTGCAGCAGGAATAGAACTTTAGCTTTCTTGATGAAAACGAATATGTTTTTATATATAGAATTAAACAATATCTTTAACAGGCAAAGAATCCCCTGGCAATTTTCAAACACTTCTTTGTTATAGATTCTTATACACGACACTTCAGGGTACTTTTTTCCGTTGGACCATAATGCCTACAGGTTATCCCACCAATTGCTCCACACAGTCATGTCATACAGAGGCTTCCTAGCGCAGTTTTGTTTTCACACACACGAAAATGTGTCATTATTTCACAAGTATGAATATTGTCTTAGATTGTCGTCTTAGATTTCCCTTAAGCTATCATGATAGTATTAGGACAGTTGTATTGGATGTATTATCTCGGGTTTTTCCCTAATTGTAATATTTCGTGACTTATCATTAAGACAGGGATGAACAATCGTCTCTGCATAAGCATGATAAGTATTGGCAGTTAATATGTTTGAGGTAATTTAGAGTTCAGTTAAAGGTATTTGTTCATGTAAAAGTTTATGTGAATGCATGGTCATTGACATTGACATAAATATTTTGTTTTACAATACAAAGCATTAGTATAAAGAGAAGTAACAATCATATGGAAATGAAATGGAAACAAAGAGAGAAAATATAGCAAATCATAATAAGACTACTGAGGTTTGGCATGTGACAAATTATATAACATTATCAAAGTGGATATCATATTGATATAAGTAAAGAAATTGAAAATCATAATGTCACTACTCATATTCAACATGTGACAATTCATATAACATTACATTAAACTGGCTATCAAATTGATATAAACAATGCAATCGAAAATCATAACAGGACTAACATGAGACAAATCATATAACATAGTATATCAAATTGGAATATTATACTGATATAAACAATGACTGGGTAAAAAAAAAAAAAAAAAAAACTGTACCATTAATATGATGAGATCAATCCGAGAAAATGTTTACTACGCCACTCAATGCCCGCTTTCGAGATCTTAAACACGATTTATAACGTGCACTGAATAGCCTTCAATGTTAAGCAAATACAAAGCTTGACAAACCTAAAAGGATTTAATTTGTTAGCGCTTAGGGTTCTCCCAAAATTTCGAAATCTCACGATAAGGTGCCCCCTTCTCTATCTCTCCCCCCAATCCCCACTCCCTCTCTCCCTCTCTCTTCTCCCCTCCCTCGCTCTTTCATTCTCCATCTCTCGTTCTTTTCTCTTCCTCCCTTTCTCCACCTCACATTCCCCCCCCCTCCCTTTCTCTCTCTCCCCGTCAGGTTTACATTTGTGTTTTTGAAGAGGATCCCCTTGAATGACAGGTTGTTCAAATCCCTCTTACAAATGACCTCCTAGACAATGTCAATGTCAGTGACTGCAGTGCTTTTCCTTTCATTCAAACATTTAAAGCACATATACATTGAGCAAATACACATGTAGCTCTCGGTTACTCCGACTATGCTCCGGCGACATCTTCTCCGGGCCTTCGGGACAAAGTATCCTCTGGACGATATCAACCACCAACAACCATCCCGTAGGACAAAAACACCTTCCCGGACATATGCCTCGTAAACAATTACCTGTACAGATAGTTGGCTGATGGTAATTGGGTATATTTATGGGGTAATTGTCCGGGTGATAGTTTCACTAGGGAAAGTTGTCCTGCATGTAATGTTAGTCCGGGATAGTCCTTATGATTATGCAGTAAACAAAAATCTATATCAGTCAATAAGTTAGACAATTTTGTGGTGATTACCCCCCCCCCCCCCCTCCCACGACCTAGCTGACTATTTTTAACTTTAAAAAAGTTTGGATAGCTCCTTTCCATGTGACAGGGAGTGATCTTAGACGAGGGAATGTAGTTCGTGACTGACGCTGTCTAATCCTTATACTCACGACATGCACGAGTGTACTCTTAACAATATATGACTGAATGAAGAGCAGGAATGCACAAAAGTTCACTGAACGATGTCTCCTTCTATAGTGTAAAGGTTGAATCACTCAAGTCAGGCAATTTTTTTTTAATCTAAGAAAAACGGCAATGCTCCTGTATTTTGAAAACACTGTTATAATCCTTACAAATTCCTAGATCACTGCACCGAGAAAGCTTAATTTTTCGAGTTATACTTTTTTTTAAAGTGTTAACGAAGCCATTCTAGAGTAAACCCTAGTCTAGACATAATTTGAGGTAAACATGGTAAATGGATATCGCTTTCACAGTGTTTTTTTTTTTCAAACTGTGTCAATTATTCCATTTCAAGAATCGTTTAGGATCTTGTTTCAGACCAGAAGGCAGTTACAGGATAATAATTGTGACGATGATAAATGATGCATTGAAAGTAGGTGGGTGAAGAGATCACAACGAACATCTATGGTAGATGTTGACGTACTATAGGAAGAGTAACTCTGGTGCAGTGGAGAAGTCACCAGACTGTGAATCAGATTCAAGAGTTCGAGTCCCTAGCTACCTTTGGTAAGATATTAATCTACGTTAAGCACACCAGGCATGCCAGGTGAGGTAAGTTGGTCTGGATGTGGAATGATACGGCTCAACACCCCTGCGGAGTAAAGCGAGTCGGGTGGGTGTGCGCATAAGTAGTAAAATAATACAATTGATAATGCAGTTGCAGGACAGTTTTGAACAGATTGGGGTCTTGAATGTTTACTATTCTTTCAGGCAAGGAATTCTAATCGGTAAGTGTTTTCGGAAGAAATGAGTATTTGAAAGAATCTCTATTTGTGCTAATTTCGATATATGATTTATTGTAAGATCTTCTGGTTAAACGGGTGACAGGGTGCAGCAGGTCCCAATCCAGAATGGAGAGATAGCCCCCATGGGCTTTGAAGAAGTACCGATAGGACAACATTTCTTCAATGCTCCTAGCAAAATGATAAATGATTCAAAATTTCTTGATTACAGAACTACCAGAAAAATAAATGCTAATAACCCCAAAATTGATTAAAATTTTGTAATTTGGAAAGAATACATATTAGAAAAGAAAATGTTATGAGCTTTTACTTGAAACCTACTAAAAATATATTGAATATGTCGCATGTTTCAGGAATTCAAAGCAAATAATACTTAAGCTGATAATACCGAAAGATTGATAGAAACAAGCATCAAGAATAGTAGAAACTTTGACACCACTAAATTCTGTGTCAGGCCCACATTCACCCAAATTAAGAAGCTCCAATCTTTTCCCTAATTCCCCCTCGGGCTTAAAGATGAGACCCTTATGAAGAAAATTTCAAATTATTTTGCGGTACTTTCATGTCAAACCATGACCAATGTGCGGATTACCTTTCTCTATCAGACTCAAATGTTAAACCTAATTCTGATAAATGACAAGCCTAGATCTGACATCCTTCCAGCACTGACCGACTAGGGCAGCATTGTAATTAGGATTAAGATCTTAACATGAACCCATCCACCCCCCCCCCCTCTCTCTCTCTCTCTCTCTCTCTCTCTCTCTCTCTCTCTCTCTCTCTTTCTCCCTCTCTCTCTCTTGCTCTTTCTATAATCTTGACAGGATCAAGTTCGGAAGGTGGAAAAGAAAAAAATAGCATACACATACATAGTAGGGCATAGAGTAGATACAGTCTATGAGGGTGCACTGTTGTTGTTGTTGTTGTTGTTAATTGTTTTTTTACAGACGTGTGCCAATCAAAATATGATTATTTACGTCTGGGATGGGACCAACCGTTAACGTCACCATCCGAAAGACGTGACTGGGATTCGAACCTGGGTCTGATCAGAGTCAGAGTTGAACAAAGCAACTAAGCACGACGAAAGCGGAATGCAATATGTTTAGTATTCTCATGTTTTTTTTTTGTTTTTCTTCCTTTTCATCTCTTCTCCCCCCCCCCCCCCCCCGTCTCCTTTTTTTTCTGTCCCTCCCTTTTATTTGTTCACATTCTTGAAATGTCTTTTGGGGAACACCCTCATGCCTCTCGTGCCTCACAACTCCTAACCTACGCCACTGCCTTGCAATGAAAGTTCAGACCTTAATTGATAACTTGTCTAATTCTTTGCCAGATGCAAATTCGAACTAATATTCGTTTCATGTTAGTCGACAAGCAGTGAGAAATCGTAAATTGATAGGCCCCAAATATTCTGCGGCGATGCCCTCATTTTGTAGGCCAATCATGCATGTTGGGGATAAATATGATATTCTCACCTTACTAGGTCGTTTTACGTCGAAAGCATTACTACCTCGTGTTAGAAAATGAAGTAGAAACATAAGAGGTACAGTGCCCCATTAATCTATGCGTTTCAATTTTCAATTTAAAGAAAATTAGCCAATTTTTCTGTATGTATAAAGTAACAAATTGATAATTTTGAATTATTGATAAGTATATGTATTAAAATCATAGTATCCTATATATGAGCTCTTCCGTGGCGATGTCGCAAGTTATTCGTAGCATAATATGCGGTATAAAAATGAATGCCACGATCATGACGATAAGACTTCTTACGGATAATTTCTCTAGATGGCTAAGAGTTTGTGAATCTTCGATAGTATATCGCAGAATTTTTTTTTCAAAAGGGATCATAAAGTTCACTATACACAGCTTTTTTTTATTTTGACTGTTTATAAAGATATTCAGATTTTATTAGTGCAGTTGGACATGTCGCATATGACAATAATAATAAATATATTACATTGATATAACGCATTTATGTGCATACTTCAGTGTGCTTTGCAATGTTATTTATTATTAGCCCTGATCATGGATGTAGGGCAATGGCAAAGAACAGTCACATTGACTTTCGGCATTCCTCACAGGTACCCATTATCTCCTGGGTAAGAGTAGATTAATGTCTTGCACAAGGACGTTAGTGCCGCGGCGGGATTCGAACAGCCAACCATGTGATCAACAGTCCGGTGACGTATCCACTAGATCACGACACCTCTGTGATCATTACGCATAATGTATATGTTTAAAATCTAGAAGCCCAAATCACCTTTCCTTTAAAGTTAGGGATTACAATTGGGTCATTGAACTTACAAATGTTATGTCCATGTACTTTTTAGAAATGTCTTCGCTATTATTCTTGGATTGCAGCCAAATGCAGTTCGTTGTTTGTGTTTCAGATTAAGTTTATAAATCATCCCTGACTTATGAACATTTGTGGATTTATATTTGCTAACGTTCGTGGCGAAAACATTGTACATCACTTCAAGCACAGCAGATTAGGGTATGTCCAGGGCGGGAAAAATATGACGAAACAACGTGTGATCTGACGTTATTAAACTCTGTCTTTTAATCATGATTAACGACCGAATCGGTTATTGGGTAATTATCTTCTCGAGATATAGGAAAACTCGATCTCCAGATCGTATTTTGGCTTATTACCGTGTCCGAGCCGGATGAGGTTTTGATTAATTATTCTTGATCGGGTTTTTCCTTCTTCTTCTTTTGCCTCCGCGAGATTTTAATTGGAGTTGATATTTTCGACGATAAACAAAACGTTTTCGCGACGAAATAAGATGGGAGAGTCTGGCTAGAATTTGTCATCGTTGACAGTTGATTAAACGGAATGGATAGTAACGGCATTTAAGTAAAATAACCGCTCTAATTGCATGTCCTGAAAAATGGATTAGGAAGCCACTACACCAGTAGATACATGTAGTAATGGAATGTAAAAGAAAATATTATGCGCTTGGAACAATGCGAAGGTACTGTAGTCATTTTGGGGGGATCAATCTTGGATTAAAAGCGCAGTAGAGTATATTTGTATAGTAGCTGCGCTATATAATTGGACATATTATTATTCCTATTATTCTTCTTCTCATCAGTTCAAATTAATGTCTATTATGTGTCAGATTACGGGAAGATTGAACTACTAATAAATTGAATTTATTTGGAGGGAAACAAAGAAATTGTTCGAACAGCAATTAAAATCACAAGTAGCGGGTTCAAGGTTCACATTTATCAAGTCGTGTGTTAATACATAATATCTTCAAACCTGTCTTTCTAATGAACACTCGTCTACAAAATCCTTAGAAGAGTAAAGATGTTTTAATACAAAACAGATTAAAGATAGATCTTGCAAACCCCGAAAACAAACCAACAACGACGCAAAACGGTGAGGGAAATACACAATCACTTCCGCAAGAAGTTTTCCAAACAGCTTACGAGATTCTAAGGTCGGAACAGCTTAGAAGAAGACTTTGAAATATCAATCTTATTTGAGGGATGCTAGCCGATCTTGTTACTTCTGTTGACGCCCATCCCATGATCAACAAACATCTATCTGTCTATAGGTCTGATGCGATTGCAGTGACACAACATAACTCATAATGCAGTAAGCTTTGCTAATAATTACGTCAAACTTATCTCTTTCTCAGTCTTTTTCTTTATTCTTCTTGCTCTCCCTCTTCTTCTTCTCTCTCTCTCTCTTCTCTCTCTCTCTCTCTCTCTCTCTCTCTCTCTCTTCTCTCTCCATGCTCTCTGTTCTCTCTCTCTCGTTTTCTGTTGCTCTTCGCTTCTCTCCTAACCTTTCTCTTACTCTTGCTTTCTCTCTCTCTCTCCGTCTTTCTCTGTTTGTGTCTCTCTCTATTACTATCCCTCTCTCTCCCCTCTCTCTCTCTCTTTTATTTCTTTCTCCCTTTTTTTTCTACGGTTAATGATGTCAGTCACTACCTTATGCTTTTGATTTGGAAATAGGGAGGGGGTATACATAAAACTGTTCCGTTCAGCATACTCTTAGGAGTGGGACTCAAGAGAGAGAAAGAGACAGAGAGAGAGAGACAGAGAGCGCGCACAAAACTGAATGGCGTATTCAATGGGAGGTAGACCACCTCCCCCCCCCCCAAAAAAAAAAAAAAAGAAAGAAAAGAAAAAAAAAAGAAAACACAAATAAAAAAAAATAAATTAAAAAAAGAAAAGAAAAGAAAAACGAAAAAGAGAAAAAAAAAGAAAGAAAAAGAAATATTTAAATGAATGAATAAATAAAAGGGGTGGGAATAAATGTTATACAGTAGTGGCAAATATTTGTAATGTTTAAAACCTGATAAACTATTAACGTGTCGCGCGTTCTTTCTCAGAATCTTTTTTTACACAGCCTGCATTAAGAAGGTGCTGGAAAATGCATAACCATACTGAAATATTTTGCTTGTGTAGTTTTCATTGATTATATCTTCATGATCTTGGTATTCAGAAATGACCTCTATTGTCGCACAGTCACTGTTGGTTAGAGATGAATAAATAGTTACCTCCAAGGTGACAAATTTGTGGAGTAATTTGATCAAACTTTGTAGCGAAATTTTTTGCCCCAATTCCATATTTCATTTTCCAGCGAAATATACCTTAGTCATCTTCACCATAAATATATTACAATTTCGAATGCCCCATTTTGTGAAAAACATATCACTGTCCTTCACGTACCTCTCTTTATAACATGTATTTTATAATTCTACATCTCTCTCCCCCCCCCCCCTCTCTCTCTTACAGATTTCCTTCTTCATTCTCCCCATTTTCAATTCTTTCTTTCTCTTTCCATTTCAGTATGTTTTTGTTTCTCAGTCTCCCTCTGTTCATTTTCCCTTTTCATATATTCCTGTATTCTTTACCATAGATAATGTTATAGAACCCTTATATACCATATCGATGAGCCATTAAAAACGAAGAACCGGATACATGTATTCTAAATCACCTGACGAAAAGTGAACTACTTTTCATTTTCGTTAAAAGTATTCGACGAATACCTGATTTTTTTTTTTAATTTTGTATATATATATATATATATAAATATATATAAAGAACCACACTCACACACGTATTAATATGCCAAACACCATTTATTTAATGTACTATAAAACAGCAATGTAGATAAAATGCCTTGCTCAAGGGCATAAGTGCCGTACCGGGGCTCGAACGCCCGATCCTCACATTTCTAGTCTAGTGTTTTTAGACACTCGGCTACAACACTACTCTACTGTTTGGAAAAAAACGATATCGAAAATTGAAACGAATATCGAATCGCAGTGGACAAAAAGGATTATTTTTCAGATTTTTTCTTCGAAATTTCTTTATCCGTTTAATATTCATTATGTAGTAAGGAACTTTTGGAGAGAGAGAGAGAGAGAGAGAGAGAGAGAGAGAGAGAGAATATATAGGATAATTTTGATCGATTTTGTCAACGGACAACTACCAAAACATGGAAATATCCTAACTTCCGATGTATAATTTCCTAGCAATCTGCCAGCAAGCAAAATTGCAGGAAATTGGGTCGAAATTAAAATTGGACCAGCTGGCTTGTGGGCCGAAGTGAGGTAATGATGATATGTTGCTCGAACTAGCTTTCTTCGGTTCGGGGAAAATTAGGGTTTAACTAGCTTAAAACTTAAAAGTTGTTTTATTTCCAAGCCTCTCTATTTCTCAGTGTTCCTTTTATTCCCACCCCTGTTTTTCCTGTACTCCACCTCTTTCCCCCCTCCCCTTATGTTTAAGAATTATTTTGTTTTCCCATGAGCTCCCTATTGCTTGCTCATGCTCCCCTGAAACATGATTATTTGCATACTGATTTGTGTGTAAGGGATATGGTTAGTGTTAGGTTTAAAATTGTCTCTATAGATTCATCCGTTATTTCTTTTCGAGCCGTCAGATAGCTCTTGCGTAATCTGTCAAATAGGTTTGCCGGACTGCATTGTAGCACAGTCTGTAAAGTATCTCCCTTTAAAACTTGAAAAATTTAACATTGATGACTAATAGGGTGGGTGGGGTGCTGAGGCTTGTTTTGGGGGTGGGTGGGGACATGTTACTGTGTAAGAAATGTTTTTTATGTTATACTAATATGTTAATCATTTAATTTGTGATATACTATTTCTCTCGTTTGTATTATTTTATCCACTAGACTCCTTTGTAGAACAGCTGTGCTGCAATTGCACATAATTATGAGCTGGGCGATCCTTCTAATATCATTTTCTCATGTTGTCATGTATGTTATTATTTATATCCTTTTATATTTGTTGAATCAAATCAAATCAAATCAAATCAGAATCAGATTGTTTTACCTTCGTTGTTGTATGGATAAGGTTGGCTTTCCCCCACTCACCTTTTCGAAAGCGTGTTTATAAATGAAGATTTTTCTTTTTAATGGGGACCATGAGTTCCAATTAAAATGACGCACATAAATTTAAAGTTCGCATGGAGAAAACAAACGCAGCTGTCAGCCCAGTAATTAAAGGTATTAACATTCTCATTTCTGCTTAGTCATTAAAATACGTTAAGATGGAGGTTAAAGGGAAGCTTGAGTTATGGGAAAGGTAAAAAATAATTTGAGCTTTCTCGTTCTTTTTATTTTAGTTTGGATGATTATCATAGTAGATGTGTACCCTGAAAAGGATTGCTCTTCAAATGCTCTCACATTCAAAATAAGACAAGAAACAGCTGATATGTTCGGGCCGAACATTTGTGTGTAGTCCCGTATACACATTTCTGTGTGCAGTGCATGTGACTCTCAGCAGGATTGAGTCAGTTTCTTATCATTTGGGTGATTCCAAAACCTTACAGCATACACCAATTCTTATGGGCTACATAATCAACCTTTCCCAATTGCTCTGAGACAGTTTCTTTCACAATTCAGTCTCATGACCAGAACTCAACTTTATCTTTAGACTTGACGCCAGTTGTACACGAGTGGTCACCTGACTGACTTAGCGCTATGTCAACGAATGGTACATTCTTTGACACGTCATGCAAGAGTTTCATAGTACAAAAGTGCAAAATAGACAGCCTAAAAACTGAGTTGAAATACTGCAGCGTTTCTACAAATAGGTTTCATTTCAGAGCGTATTTATGTAATAAGGTATTATGAAACCTTGCGATTGCCTGCGACTTAGGTTTTCAGATTTTTCAGATTCAGATTTTTTATTTCATTACATTTTCATTTTTCAAAGTATATAACAATAAGTATTGTGCAAGTAACAATATACAAAATAATTGACAACACAACTTAGTGCAGAAACATTTTCGATCATTACAAGCAAATTAAAGAGCATTAAAATTTGTGTTGTAAGAAAAAAATAACAGCAATGAAGACTACATTATCAACATGATTAATGATTTTTCTATATTTCGCAATAGGTCAGCCTTTTCAAACCTATAGCTGAAGGGTATCGCAGAATATCGCATCTTTTCAAAGAGTTTCGTATTAGTGTATTATTTCGCATAATCCCGCAGGATGGTAGGATATTGCAGAGTTACGGAATTTTAGCTCTCCCGGCAAAAGTGGTCCTTCAAGGTGGTATCTCACTGAGCGGCAAATGCTAAAGGAGCTCTCACACTATAGCTACGGACAGAGTCGGTTCATGTCGGTCGATGACGGTTGAGTGACCGTCTTGACCGTTCTGGACCGTAATACTGCAGTAATAAGGCCGTAGTAAACGGTACAAAAACCGTTCTACAAATGTTCTAAGAACAGTAGTACAGACCGTAATAACTGACGGTTGGAGAAAAAGTTTTAAACACGTTCAAAACTTTCCTTCTGACCGACTGATCCAAAATAACAGTAGTAAGCCGTATAACGACCTTAGAACAGTCGTTATAAGACCGCGTTATGGAGCGTACTAGACCGTAGTAGCGACCGTCTTACTTGATGTTAGTACGGTCAAACTCAGCCAAATACGGTCCTTGACGGTCTAGTGACGGTCACTACTACGGTCCATCACGGTTAGTTTTTGGCCAAGTCCAACCGTGGGGGTTATTAATGTTTGAAATGGTCCATGACGGTCGTAATACGGTTTGTTACTGTCCATGACGGTCGAGCATCGGTGTTGCTACGGTCTACAACGGTCTAGTACGGTGTTACTTCGGTTCACTACGGCCCACTACGGTCAACAGACTATCACGTGATCAGTATTGCATGTATTTACATTGTGTGCGCGTCGGTCTACTCGGACATCGCTACGACTTTGAATAGCTAGGTACACAAAGTTCTACACAACACTGAAAATTCCAAGACCAAGGAGAAAGCCAATCCAAGGGGAGGAGAAGGAGAAATCCCCAAGCCCTCACCTCCTGCTGGATACCCCGAACACAGTGAGGCAGAGAAATGGGAAGTACAGGCAACAAACCCAAACCCTGGGCCTGATGAGCCTGAGCTAACATAGGCTAATCCTGACCTAGAGGTGGAGGACCAGAGGAGGATGGGGAGTCTGCTGCTACTGCGTGTGGTTCTGCTTCCAGGGAGGCGAAGGGAAAAGCCTATCCTTTTACACAACAGCAGAAGATGATTCTGCTAACTGGTTGGAGGAAACCCCCTGCATGCCTCGATTACAAGAATAACACCAAGAAAACAAGATTGTGGGCTGAAACATATAAGGCCTGCACAATCAAGCAGCATCTCAACTTCTGGAAGACTGTCAGGTTTGGAGAGCTGACTGATGTGGCCAAGCAGGAAGATAAGGCTTCAAAAGGCATGATAAAACAAGTTATACTGAAGGTTTGCAAAAGCGTAGAGTGGTGGAGTCTCTTCAAAAAATGGTGTACGAGACCGTCGTAGACCGTTGTTGACCGTAGTAACGACCGTTATAAACCATTGCAGACCGTTACACACAGTATACGACGGTTACAAATCGTTACAGACCGTAGTGAAGGACCTTCCAAACCGTTACTGTATCGTTGTATAACCGTTACAAACACCCGACCTGCCGACCGTCAATGTCCGGGACGGTCATGTAATCGACTTCAACCGTCATAACCGTAGGTCGACCGTAGTTCTAGTGTGAGAGCACCTTTACGAACGTTGCCATTTTTGGATTCGCCATATTTTCTGACGAATGTTGGCGAAAATCAGGGTTCGCCTCTGTCATTAGCGACATTTAGCGACTTTTAGCGACGCTTAGCGACGATTCGCAACATTCGTGCGAATGTTTGCAAAGTGTTTGCGAAAGGCAGTTGGCGACTATTAGCGACTGTAAGCAAATGTTAGCGACAGATTTTGCGAAGATTTGCAACTATTTGCTTTTGGGACCTTTTGCCAACTCCTGGTAAAGTACGAGGAGAATCTAGGGACCCACCTCTATAAAAGGGTGAGCAAACCTTCCCCAGCCTTCAGATTTCGTCAGACCACCGTCGAAGATAGATCTCAAAAGACTTTCCTTTTTAAGATGGATTTCGAGAATATGGAAATGAATTTCTGCCAGGATGAGGCTCAACGTGCTGCTGCCCTTGAAGAATTGCTTTGCATGGCTGCTGCTGCAGCTATCGTGCAGCAGAAGAGAATGGCAAATGGTCTCAATGGATCGATATCATAGAGGAACCATGGTCACGTGGTCGCTTGCATTGGCGAATCAAAAGTCTCTTTATAGCGACACGTCTTACAATCGTTTGCAAAGGCTTACGACTGTTTTGCGAACGCTTGCAGCTGTTTGCGGAAAAAATACATTCGCAAAGAAAATTTGAACATGTTCAAAATTTCTTTGCGAAAAGAGAGACTGTTTACGACAGTAAAAACTGTTTGCGAACTTTTTTTGCAACCTTTTTACGAACCCTGACGAAACCCCAAATTCGCTACGTTCGCAAGCATTCACCGTTCAGTGAGATACCCCAAGGCATTGAGGTGGTTTTAACGGAAGGTGATTTGTCATGACCCTTTACTAGAACATCGCAAACTTTCGCAAACGGTTTTAGGAATCTGCAGTTCGTCTGATAAGGTCTAATGGGTAGTCATTGTCATTGCTCTTAGGATCCAGTCACTTACTCCTAGAATAATTCAAGACAGGGTCGAACTCAAACATTATGTTAGAGGTCTTTCAAACGATTTTCATGACATCATGGAAAGTGTCCTTTCTCTTCTACGCATTATGCAGAATCACATCGAGTAGCACATTCGACCATACTAACATTACTTTAAAAACAGGAAATTTAGAGAAGGCAGATAACAAATTTGGCAAGAAAAGACGTCTTGTTCCTTGTTTATCAGTGTTATTGATGCTGTGTGGAGGCCACTTCCAACACTCGAAACCGACTTGATTATCTCATGACCATCGATTAAAAGCCAGCTAGAGGGCGTCATTTGGTTGCTGAACGTGGAATGACTGGTTACATGCTAACAGTCGTGAGCTATACCTGGCGTCCCCTTAAACATGTTAAAGATACTATAAGTTAGGTTCTTATTATAGCTGCATTTCCAGAGAAAATGAATAATTTAAAATCGTTTTTAAATGTTCATAATAAATAATACATTTTCTACTATTTGCTGTTAAATAACGCGTAAACTGAAAATAGAAAGAGAAAAAAAGCCCTCACTTTGCTCAGAGAACGATAATGCCGATTATGTGACTTCACGTTTCCATTACTGATCGGCCAGACAAACCGATTTGTCATTATCTTTCTTGACTTAATACAGGTATTCACTACACTGTTCAGTCAATTTTGTTTTGCAGATTTATTTTTTCAGACGTGAACATGCATTAAAAATCTGCAAGGATTACCAGAATACTATGATCATTCATAAATGTATTTTATTTCTTTTACTTCTTCGTTTTTTATCAGTGGGACACGGAGTTATCTCTGATGATTCTTATATAAGTTTACAATAGGCAATGGTCATTGTTAATAACAGTGTTTGATCATTTTCTGTCTTTTAAACTTTTGTAACATTATTACCATCATGACGTCTGACTAAGCCTTTCACACGAATTTCACATGTAGGTGGGAATTTCCCTTTGAGATATAAGCTATCACCGGGGCGTCCGCTTTTCGTCGCATATTCAAAGAGGTACCTATCTTACATGACAGATATCAGAACACACCCGTGAACATCAAGAGCTCATCGGCACGGTACGTCTTTAAAGATCATGACTGAAATTATCTCCATTGGATAGTAATAAGAAGAAAATAATGTTAGATTGATATAAGCTATTTTTCCTGATTGCACAGAGCACAGAATACTATCATCACTCAGGCTTCAGACGAGCTTCCAAGTCATGAATTTTGATTTATGTGTCCCAACTGTTGGCATAGGTCATGACCAACAAACCGAGCTAAAATCAATTGAGGTGTTTTTGTTTTAACTTAAAACGCACTAGAAAAAGAATGAAAGGAGATTCATTTTCCAAACTCTGGACTGAGATGCATTTCGTAGCTTAGTCATTACAAAAGATGCATTTGTGATTCTAAAGTGGTTTTAACTTAAGGCATGCTTAGTCTGAAATTTCTCAAAATTTACAATGAATTTTACCCCTTAATCCTTTAAAATCACATTATGACATCTGAATGTGGTCATAGCGGCTGTACGTGTCAAATATTTCAAACATTTGCTATTCAACATTCATTGGCGCACGCCAAATGTTAACATACTTGTCATGTCTCCCACATGTGTGGGGGATTTCACAAGATTGATTAAACCAACAAGTCTTCTTTTATTAACTTATATTTCCCCTAGGTCTGATGTTTTCCGTCCCAGTGGCGAATCTACGAAAGCATGGGGTCATATCCCCCTCCCTATCAACAGATCAAATAGCGAAAAGGGGGAAAGAGAAATGAGAGAAAAGGGGAAGGGAGAGGGGAAAAGGGACGAGAAAAGAATATGATATGACCCCTCCAGCACCATCTCCATCATTATTGTCCTTGCTAATTTGCCCCCCCCCCCCACCCGCTCCAAATACGCCACCGGTCGGTCCTGTTCCAGACACGCCGGAGACACGGGGGATCGTTTTTATTGCGACGGGGTTGACAGCACTTTGAGCCTTCCCAAAACAAACAATTTCTCACCTTGCGTCGATTAGTGAAAGATGGATGTATGGAAATTGATATCAGATTGCATATCATTGCTTGTTCATCCTGATAGGATGACATGCAAAGTTTACAGAACAGACAAGGGAGCACGGTGATGCAGTGGTTCATAAAACAACTATCAACAAAAGGTTGAGGGTTCGAGTCTCTGCCAGTACCTATGCCAATGTAAGCCTCTAGAAGCACATTAGCGGTTGTATCACGGTAGTTAAATGGGTACTTTGCAAGATTACTTCTTTAAAAGGCTTAGACTTAGAACGCTTTTGCAATCATCTGATCAAGGTCCTAGATTTTTGGAACGGTCTCGAGACTTGCATGTATTATAAAGAGCCCATGGGCACTAACAAAAAAGGAATACTAGTATTATTATTACAGTCATTAGAGATGAAAATGTGCACCTCCTATACACTCTGACTGAGTAAACCTGTTTTTAATAGAGGGAGAGGGGTGCTAACCACAAATAGTCCTGTGGTAGGGATTGTGCTTAAGAAAGTCAGATGTCCATATAATCCCTACCACAGGATATGATCATCGAGCATCAAAATGCCCTTGGGGTAGAAAGGAAGGGCTCAAAATGCCCCTCCCTTAAATAATAATAATTTGGCCTTATTTCCCCAGGATACGCTCATCAGTATTAATACTGCTCTTCCTGTCCGCTCTGCAATTATTTTTTACTATTACCCCAGCATTGCTAGGTACCAATTTTATACACCCGGGTAGGGAGGGTCAAAATGTGGATAAAATATCTTGTCCGAGGATGTAAGCACCGAGCGAGGATCAAACCCAGGACCTCTCGTATGAGAATCAAGAGCCTTCACTAATATACCACATTGCTACCAATTATTTTAATGGACACAATATCTTCTTCACCCATGCGAGTGCCCATATGGTGCTGACGAAGAACTGAGGAATATTTTCATTTTTGCCTGTAAGTTTATCATATTAGGACGCGGAGGAAACATGGGAAACAGCGATCCATGTATGAGGACGGTTTTCACTTTTCTACAGTCTACGCGCGTATGATCATGCTGAAAGTAGACTTTACAATGACTCGTAGGCCTTCACTCATCGAATTGCCAGATCTCTACTCTAATCTATATCAATTACACACTAAAAAAAAAAAAAAAAAAAAAAAAAACTCCTTGTAAAATTTTAACACAAAAAGTGTTAAATTTGGAGTTCCGGGTTGACCGGTAGCCAACACAAATCTAGTACCCCGTTGCCTGGTTATTTCAAGCGCATCTTCTCCAATCAAATTACCAAATTCCTGATGAATTAATGCAATTATATACGGAAAATAATTTACGCGGAAAATTTCTAACCAGGCGTTTTTTTTTCTGCAGAAAAGAACATCCCCTTGGTCAAATGAACATTACCTTCAAAATACCACGATACGAAGATTGATGCAGTTATTATTATTGTAGCCCCAATCGTTTAACTGTATGAACAATGTTTATTGACTGAATAAAATATAGCATTTGTTATCATGCGAAAATCATTCAACATTCAAACGCCCTCAGATGATCATTTTCTTCAGATTTCAATTCAGTGGTTTCAACTGTGGCAGCCGTCAAGCCCTGTGAATCGTTGACTGTGATATCAAGATTAAAGTGAAACAAAGTTAAGAAGATTGATGGAGTTAACTATCAAAATGGTAGCCCTAAACATTGCAATGCATCAGCAACGTGTCTTGACTGATGATTAGGTTTTTGTTTTTAGGTCGAGCTGTTCAGCATTCTAACTCCAACTGAGGTTTTCCTTTTCTTCAGATTACAAGTCAGTGATGTTCAAGCTGTGTGAATTGTTGACTTGCAGAGTATAGGGC
Organism: Heliocidaris tuberculata; assembly: GCA_025618425.1. Taxonomy (NCBI): domain Eukaryota; kingdom Metazoa; phylum Echinodermata; class Echinoidea; order Camarodonta; family Echinometridae; genus Heliocidaris; species Heliocidaris tuberculata. The sequence goes on from CM046841.1 coordinate 31,783,315, forward strand.
CTAAATTGACTAGAAGTTAATGGAACGCAATTAAATGTCCACCTATAGCTTTTTTACTATATAGACGAATAAAAGTTCTTTATCCTTTTTCCCCCTGACGTTCAAATATATCTAAAATGCTGAGAACACAGTATATTTTGCATGAAGGTAAATATGTGGATGAAGACTGTCAGCTGTAAACTTTCTTTGACAAGAAGTTCAAAATATCTAAATGTCTCAAACCTCAAGATATTAAAATGATTACAAGAAGTTTATTCATTTTGGCGACTCAACCCTTCTACAAGAAAAACACTTTTCTAAAGATCGACGGTAAATTGAATTTGAGATCAGTGGGAAAAAGATTATTATCATTGTTGCGCTTCGCGATTTAGTTCTAGAAAACTAAAACAGGAACTCTGAAAAGGGAGAAGAAAAAAACCTCACTGAGATACATAAAGACCACTTTGATGAAATCTCGCTCCAACATAATTATAGCCACTATAAAAAGGGCTCTCGTAAACTAAAAGTAGACATATTTTTTCATAGCCGTGTATTATATATGCATTATTTTGTATTTCTGATTAATTAAACTTCATTAAAGGACAATATATCGATTAGCTATTCTCTTTTCTTCTTCTTGGAAAAAGAATGAACGAATAATGCACTTTGTAACTCGTTCAGAAAAGTGTAAGAAGATGTGTTTGATTCGCATTGCCATTTCCCTCACCGATTATCACTCCTTCATTAGATGACGAAACGCGAAACGGAAATGGGTCTGTTTGTGCAGGTGTGCAGGGCTGGAATTTCTTTTCCCCCCATTCGTTCGTAGCTTAAGGGTAAGGCGAACGTTTAAGACGTGCTTAAAGAGAGATGGCTTCTAATTCGTAATTACTGAAAACATTCAATAAACTCCTGGACTGCTCTTTAAACCATTTCCAAAACAGTATCATCACTTTCTCTCTCTCTCTCTCTACTCTCTTTCACCCTCCCATTTTCTCTATGTCTGTCTCTCACTCCTTTTCTTTCTTATGTTTGCCTTCTTATTTTATGTTTGAATATGATGGATTACGATACCTGTGAGCAAGTTTATGATCGCGCCAGTATTTTGTCTGTACTGTTTCTATGTGATACTGCACAACATTTGTTTTCCCCCCACTTTTGCAGACTTTCGTCCTTGATTTTATTTTTGTTTTGTTTTTGTTTCTTTGTTTTGTTGAGGGGTTGTTGCCATAAAAAAAACTATGCCCCAAGGACAATTACTCCCGGGTAATTCCTTCCCGGACATCCGCCTCATCCTATGACAATTAACTATCGAGAAGGTAATTATCTGAGTAGTTACCATAGTTTTCTATGGCAAAAACCCCTAAACAAAAAAATAAAAAATAAATAAATAAATTAAAAAAATATAAATAATAAAAGAATATCATTCCTTCCAGTGGAAATCAATCAATTTCCTTATTTTGCCCAAAATAGTATGATCCCAATTCTATTTTTTAAATATTTTTTAATTGCCTACATCTTCAATCATTTAAACGAAGATGATTCAATCTAATGGGTTTAATGACAGGAATTCAATCGCCCATCAGAGTCGACTGAAATATCAAAAGATTAACATATTATTCACAAAGAAAAACAGTTTTAGATTCGGCTCCAAATCGTGTGGAACAAACTCATCGCGTTCGACAGGTGGAAGCACCGCACGCCTTTATGAACGACTCAATGAATTTAAAGCCTTCACGATTTAGACATGGATGGGACTACGACGTGTATCCCGAACCAGTCTGTCATGCGTTGTTAAATCGTATTGATCATAACAACGTTGGGAATCAATAAGGGGCACTTATCTCCACCCAACAAGAAATCACGTCTCCTTATCAGGGTCATGAAAAAGTAGAGGAGTGCATTTTGGTTTTCTCCTTCGAGCCAATACTGCCGCGGCGTCTGCCAGCTTTCAGCTCCACAGGCAAAAGGCGGCTTCTTTATTTCTGCAGTTGAAATTATGGTATATTGGAAGCTAGCAGTCTCGTGTCCCGGTCATTTTTAGCATGGATTTGGGGCATCATTATGATCACTGGTGGCAGCAGGGCTAAGATTTCTTTAGATTAGATATCTGGGTTCTTAGAATGGTGTCAGGAGTGGGATTAGAAATGTTCGAATAGGGCAGGAGGGAAAGTTCTGTATTTAAAAAAAAAATCATGTCTTTGAGTAAAGTTCATCTTTTAACTCTGACTAAATAATTGTGGAAGCACTGTGAAATATTGGTAAGGACTCTTGACTTTCATACGAGAGGTCCCGGGTTCGATCCTTGTTTGGAACATCGTTGGACAAGATGTTTACCCTTATTTGCCCTTCTCCACCCAGGTTTATTAAATGGGTACCTGGCAAAGCTGGGGTAATAATAATTGCAGGGACCCCAGGAAGAGCATTTGTAGTATAGTTTACAGACTTGATTTTACTTTGAAACAAAGAGTTTTTGTCCTCCTTGAATCATTATTATACTAAGGTGTATCAGAATGTTTCTGATGCATTGGGGAAAGTCTTGTACAACTGGCATTACAGAGCCGAAAAAAAAGTTTGTACACGACCTTCAACTTTTAACCTCAAAATTATTTAGCTCGATGATCATGACAATTGAATCGAGTTTTGAAGGTCCACGTTTCTGAAGCAAATGACTTGCTTCTGGCATTCCAGAGTTCCGGCATGAATGAAACGCATGATTCAAATAAATCATGTCGATCATTCTTGCATTTTTTTTGTCGAGTGGTTGAGGGTATTATTTTTTTCTTCTTCTTCTTTTTTTTTTCTGGTGTTGTATTTCTTTTTTTGTTTTGTTCGGCCGTCCATTAATTCTAGACTCCTACAAGCAAAAAATCGATTATTTGGATTAATGTATTCTGTTCTGGAAGAGGAAGCAACATCATTTCCTGGGGACATTCGTCATGTCGGCACAGTTTTAATGCATTTATTTCATGAAAGAGAGATTGTGAAAACTTGTTATTTTTTCCTAATACTGTATATTGGAATGACATTAGAAATAACAAGCCAAAAACCCTCATCGTGATATTTTTATCAAACAATGCTTATCAAAGTCAACCTCATTACTAATCACCAAGCTGACGACATTGCTACTTCCTGAATTATCAGAATATGTTATTCTTTCTTTAAATTATATATTTCGTTTTCAGGGTTGCACAAATTGCCCGCTCAAATAATTATATCATGGGTTATTATTTGATGCCCTACATTGAAGGGAACAAAAGATGCAATCGACATATAATTTGTAAATCTACTTATTTAGAAGAGGCGACGATGTTCCATTTATTAATCAAAATGATACGTTCTTGCAGCGAACCCAAATTATCGACAAAGGTTAAAGTGTACCAATCACCTGAAAAAAATAATTTGTGTACAGCTAGAAAGTATAAAATCAACCTCAAAGAACTTTGTCTGGTATTCTATAGGTCAACAGTGTATGAAGGAAATAAAGGATAACATGAAAATGCTCTCGCGGAACCGAACTCAGAGTTTGGTTCCGCGCGAGCCTTTACCTTGGCGAGCGTGTGTGTGTGTGTGTGTAATTGGGTTTTTACAGACATGTATCAATCAGATAAGATTATTTACGTCTGGGGACCGACCTTTAACGTCACCATCCGAAAGACGTGACTCAGACTCGAACCTAGATCCGCTGAATCAGTTTATAACTTCCACTATTGGCTGGATTACAGGCGCACGCCACAACGCCCAGTTGTGTACTTTTGCGTCGAGTAGTCTACTCGCAAGTCGCTTTTACGCTTATAGAGAGTGTAATTAAAATTGCAATATCTCTTTATAGAATTAATATTTGAAGCCCATATTTTGAATATAGTATAACGACATGCAACCTCTAACATACAGAGCAAAATTATTTTTGGTGAATGGTACCCTTTAAGTTTATGTCGCACACAACGCATGCTATTTCTACACACATCCAAAACGAAATGTCATCCAAAATAGACCAACAGGATTTTAAAATACCGGTAGATTAGTTTTCGAGCAAGCCGTGCATTCGAAATTTTTGTCAAAGGCATTATTTTACAGTTGGAAAATGATATATCTTATATTATTGTCACTATTTCACATTGTCGATTCATTTTTACAGAAAAAATAAAAACGTTCAAAGCTATAGAAAAAATAACTTTGTATAACTTTACCCCTCTCCCAAACGATGACGTTATGCCAAACACTAACATTTTTTTCTCTTCTAGGGGTGGTTTTTCACAGAGAGAGGATTATTAAACAGCATTTACTTTTAAAACAACTTTGTGGAATACTCTTTCAAAAGAGCTGTATTATGATGGTTGTATGCTTGAACGGGACTATAGCCTCCTTTACATCCTAACTTTAGAGCAGATTATTACGTAATACGTATATGAATAATGTACATTATTTTACTTTTATCCCGTCAGGTCCCACTTCTGTCTTGGGTATGGATTGTCAAATGAGCATTAACTGCCACACCGGCGACTGAACGCAAGACATTCGTTCGCAAATCCAGTCAACATGGTCAAGCTTTCAAACTGCCCGACTACGACACCACTCGAAGTCAAGGTGTAAACAAAAAGGAATTATACGAAGGACTAAAATAGCTGTCACACCGACAAAAATAGACAAAACAGGTTAATAATAGTTAATGAAGAATGGCAGCTAAATTGGGGGAAGCGAGAGAAAATTAAAATCGACCTTTATTTCTAATGTGAACCATTCATTCACCCGCGATCATTTCATTAAGAGCAATGCAGATCGTCTGGAAAGTTCATGACAACTTCCACCCATCCCTCTAAAGCACGATTGTACAGCATAAACGTAACAAAATAATTACCCCTCCTCCGCCTCAAAAAGAAAATGGCTCCCAAAAGGCACGATGATCATTTTTATCAAAGTCAAGGGTAATTGTTGAAAATCGAAAACGCAATCATTCCCGAGACATAGCATGTCGGATAGTTATTATTACCCATGTATTATCGGGATATATTCTAGTACTAGACCCATTATAAAGTCATAATATTAGAGTCTTAATAGAAATTCTTGCATGCTTGGTTTAGCAGATTAACAAAAGGTTCTTTCGGACAAGATTTTAAAGTAATTACAAATTCAATATTTGTGATGCATTACCAGAAATGTATGGGGGTGTCTTTTTTTTTGGTCTTTTTTTTTTGTTTGTTTGTTTGTTTTAGTTGTTTATGAAGCAAAATTGATAGGGCCGTTTTCCGAAAAACGTTCACAAACAACCAGAAATTTATCAAGGTAATTTAACTTGTTATTCAGATAGTTCATTGAAACCCATATCACAAGAGAACCGTGAACGGCCAAGCTCAAAAGTATGAAATGTATTGTATTTTCAATATTTGTATAACTGTAAGTATAGCCCAACATAAAAATATTGGTTATGGAAGCATGGTCAGGCATGATTTCAAGTAAGATATCACATCTCATGATATGCACTGCAGGAAGTGAATTCGAATGTATAAACACGACACGAGGATAAGCTACAACAAAAATGACTTTAATACACGCTCTAGCAAATAGGAATACGTGTATATGCTCAATTGTACTTTGTAACATTACTCCTGGCTTTGATCATTCTAACTATAAGCTACTGACACTGTACTTTAAGATCGAAAATTCGTTACACGTTATAAAATGAGAGAGAAAGAGAGAGAGAGAGGGGGAGAGATAGAGAAAGAGAGAGAGAGAGAATTAGAGAGAGATAGACAGAGAGAGAGAGGAGGGAGAGATAGAGAAAGAGAGAGAGAGGAGGGAGAGATAGAGAAAGAGAGAGAGAGGAGGGAGAGATAGAGAGAATTAGAGAGAGATAGACAGAGAGAGAGAGGAGGGAGAGAGAGAGAAAGAGAGAGAGATAATTAGAGAGAGATAGACAGAGAGAGAGAGGAGGGAGAAATAGAGAAAGAGAGAGAGATAGACAGAGAGAGAGGAGGGAGAGATAGAGAAAGAGAGAGAGAGAATTAGAGAGAGATAGACAGAGAGAGAGGAGGGAGAGATAGAGAAAGAGAGAGAGAATTAGAGAGAGATAGACAGAGAGAGAGGAGGGAGAGATAGAGAAAGAGAGAGAGAGAGAGAATTAGAGAGAGAGAGAGGGGGGGGGGGGGGTTAGACCATAAGGTATCGTGCCATGCAGTATAGGGTGCTTGTTTTGTGGGGATTTTTTTTCCACTTTGGAATACATAAGGTATCAGACGCCCCCCCCCCCCCCCCCCGCGAAGCAAACAAATGTCCCAAAGTTTAAAGGGTGAAGAAAATATCCCCTATATATACTTTCTTATAGTATGTTTTTAGTGATTTGATTTTGTGTCTGCAAACCTTCCGATTACCATCCTATTCAACTATATTACTTCACCCCCCCCCCCCCCCCCCCCCCCGTTTCAGTATAAGCATACATGATACATATATCGGCTCACTGACAATGTAGTAAGTTTGTACATCAAACAAACATGAAGGTATTGAGAAGCCAACAAATATTTTTTTTGAAAAAGAACCCTTATTGTCCCAAGCAGAAACCCAGGGGCATGGTATAGAAAGCAATGATTGTGTGGTGCATGCCGCCAAGACTTTGGCTATCCCTGATGATAATTTGTGATAGAATTTACACAAGTCATGTTGAGCAGTTATAATAAATGTTCCAGGGCTAAATATGGTACTGCTAATATGAACACTAATTTTACAATTGACTTTTTCATCAAACATAATTTGTTTAATAAACGATTAACGAAGAATCTTGAACAAATGATAAAATATTTGTTCTAGTGATTATTTGTGTACACAGTATTTCCTCACTTTGATATCTACATGCTTTTAAATCAGTGGTCTTACACTCATTACAGACTGTAAAGCTACGCTAAAGCAAGTATTACGGATGCGCTGAAATATTATTATTGTCTGTCATGACTAACTTTTTGAACAACTTGATTTCATACAGACAAAAAAAAGTTTTCCTTTGAGATGACAGGTGCTCTTAGAATTATGAAAATGTTCCCACGATGCGAAGTTGAGGACATTCATAAATTTCATATATTTGACGGGAAGAACTCATAGCGTTGCTCCTATATGAGAATCTTACAAACAGCCGGGTTTTTTTCTTTTTCTTTTCTTTTTTTCTTCGTTCCAATTTTTTTAGTGAGGGCATTAGAGGTCATAAGTAGAGAATAAATGGCTCAATTTGTTCTCTATATTTTAGTGGAAGAGGGTAAACAATTTATCAAAGTGTTATATATATATATATATATATATATATATATATATATATATATATATATATTAAAAAAAAAAAAAATATATATATATATATATATATATATATATATATATGCATACCGATGCAGAAAATCATATAAAAGCTTTACCAACGAAAGAAAAACAACAAACACGTTTTTATATCTATTTTATAGATTTTTAGGACACCTGTTTCGTATAGAGAGAATTCCAATCGGAGCGAAAACATCCGATTCGTGAAGCATGTATCAAATTGTTAGAGAAAAGGGTGAGTTAATGATAAACATTTAAGTGGATACGAAGCAGCGATAGCCGCAAGCAATTGATCGATAGTACCTGACTTCGAACATGACCAACTTAATTCACCCCGTAGGCTTCAGCGAGCTCCGAGGTCGAGAGCCCGAAAGGGTATTGGTGTGCTCAGGCGACCCGAAGAATTTGGCGCGGAAGGGTGACGATAAAATGAGTGCAGGATTTCAACATGTTCAAAGTGGGTATCTGTGATTGGTTGACAGATATCAGATATTAATGCTACAGTTCGATTGTGTAAGGTATAATACTGTTTCCCCGTCATCCTTTACCCCCGTCTCTCTCTCTCTCTCTCTCTCTCTCTCTCTCTCTCTCTCTCTCTCTCTCTCTTTCCCTCCTCCGTTTCTTTTCCCTTGATTTTATTGTTTCACGGTAGGTTTCCCCCACTAAGTTTCTGGGAATGTTGCATTAATTATTTCTTCAGGCTTTCATTGCCTAGCTCATATTGATATATCCGTTATATCCGGAATATTGTTTTTCCTTGCTCCCCGTTACCCCTTGTCTCTTTCTCTCTCTCTTTCTCTCTCTCTCTCTCTCTCTCTCTCTCTCTACCTCTTATTCATTCTTTCTCTCTCTCTGTGATATACCCACACTTTCTCTTCCTTACTTCAACTCTTAAAGGCTTGTCACATTTGTCCGATAACGATAACGATAACGATAACTAGATTTTGCATTAAAGGTACACCCTAGAGCTGCCCTACTATTAACAGACACGAGCATATACTCACACGTACACATCATGTAGTAGGGTGTACCTTTAATTTAAAATCTCGTTATCGTTTTCATTATCGGACAAAATGTGACCAGCCCTTTACACCACGTTAACTCCTCCAGTTGTGGCGTATACAGTAAGCCAATTGATTGCGGGGGGGGGGGGGGGGTGTCATGATCTTATGGATGTATTTTTGTTCAACTTGATCTTTTTTATTTTATACCTTTAAGTATAAGCGATTTATATATTATAATTATAGAGTAGGTGTCACTTTAAAGAGATAAATTAATCATACGGCAATTGTGAATCCATAATATGGGCATTATACATTATATCGGTGCCAGAAATTTACCCAATAAAGTGATTTTTTCCTCTTAGCAGAATGCATCATAGGCGCATTATGTTCCCTTATAGAGTCTTAAACTTCTTAAAGAACTTCCTCAAACACTGTCCCGTCAAAACAAGAAGTCACATCAAGTTCTATCTCCGCCGAAAAGCGAAAACCGAAGGAAGAAAATACTCATCGCCTGAGTACCGCATGGTCATTATCTTTGCCTTCAAGTCTGTTATAACAAGGCCTTCCGACAAGGCAGTCATTTTCCGGAGGTATTTCAGCGAGCTGCACGATTTTTCCAACGACGTGCTTTAGTTTTCTTCTTAGTCCCACCTGTAGCATTGCCTTCTCATGTGGTGATACCTTATCCCTTGGTCCCGTTCCCCTCAGGCTCATTCTGCATTGTCGTTCACATATCAACGGGGTATTCATGAGCGGCAGTTGTCGGTCACCCTATCCTACAGGGATCGCGGGTCGGGGCATATGGTTCCGGGGTACACTCGAAAGTAAACTTCGATTGTAGATTATTGGTCGCGATCTCGTACTTACGTTGCATCCTGCTTCGAAATTTCTCCCGTTTCCTCGGAAGCGATATCGTTAACCATTGTCGTCTTGTTCGATCGCGCACGCAATTTAACATGGCCGGAGGAATCGTCTACATTGTATTCTGTACAATGCTATAGAATGTACCCTCGTGAACCCTGACTTGTGGCTTGATAGAGTTTGTAGTGTATCTACCTGGCCACATGTACTTTGTGTTTAAGCATATAACTCTGTTCATGTGGAAATGTAATGACATATCATTTGCGATAAGACATCATTTTGTCCCAAGTACTGGACAAAAAGGTTTGGTAAAGATTTGTTTTAGACTATAGACGTCTCTGATACATGGGCGCAAATCCGGGGAGGGGGCAGGGGGACCTGTCCAGCCTCCACCTTTTTGAGGATAGGCGACTGTTCCCCCCCCCCCCCCCCCACCACCTTTTTGAATAACCTTTTTTTTTCTTTTCTTTTTTTTTTTTTTTGGGGGGGGGGGGTAGTCAGAAATTTTTTTCAGACATTTCGGACAGGTACAAAAGTTAAATCATGTGGTGACCCCCCCCCCCCCCCCCGAATTTCAAAATGGATTTGCGCCACTGCTCTGATAGGATATCACCATAACTTATCGGTTTATATCGATGAATTCAGTTCCTCTGATTTCCCTTTGTTTATGTGCCATTCGTGTTGAATGAATCAGGGATATAGTAAATCGTACTATATCTATGATGCGTTTTAAGTTGATAGAATATACCTAAGCCTATACTTGCTTGTCTATATTATAAAGTGTAACATTTCAGATGACGTTGCAACATGATCCACGATCTCTGCATGGACTTTAAAGGCATTGATTAACTTTGCCCAGGATTGAAAAAAAAAAATCACTGTTCCAGCTAATGCTGTCATCATAATTGCAAACCTTTAGCTCAGACAGGAATCGCCTGAGTTTTATAAGCTGATCGGTCGTTTATATATCAAGATATTTTACGATTGAACAGTGAAGTCGGGATAGAGTACCACCGAACCCTAAAGAACTCTTACGGTTGGCATACCTCGCTCTATCACAGAATACCGTACGGGCTGGAAACCCGCTCTGAAATCGCCAAGCGCTGGTGCTTGGTTTTTGTGACTGCAGCGCAGCGGAGAAGCCAAGCGACTTGCGCTAGCGATTGATTTTCTCTTTTTTAGGATAGTAAACGGGTTCCATTTTCTCTCATACTTTCACATATCCTTAATTATATATGTAGTTAGAGGACTGCACACAATTCACTGGCATTTGAGCTGATTTTACAATTTTTCACAAAGTTAATCAATCACTTTAAAGGACCTATTAACATCAACTCTAGAAAGAAGCAGCACAGCGAAATATTTCAGTAAACACAAATTGAAAAATATTTGGTTTTTGTTTTGTTTTTGTTTTTTTGTTAATGTTTGTGGCATATGTCCACCTGTGATAGGCCACGTGTTCCAAAAATATGTTTATATTTTCAGTGGCGGATCCAGGATTTCTTCAGGGAGTGAGCTGAATATTCACAAAATTTTCTGATAAGCAAAAAAAAAAAAAAAAAAAAAAAAAAGGTCCTCAGCATATTATGTATGAAAATTTAAAAAATACAAAATAAGTTAGTTATTTAATCACGTCTACCTTAGATGTGAAGTAAGTGGCAAATACTAGTAGTACGCCAACAGCATAGATATGTTATGATCATGTCAAAGACATTAGTCCGTATCGATAAAAACTAGCAAAGGCTTAGCAAATGCTTTTTCTAACTTTTCAGATATTCCAACCAAGTAGTCGCTAGCAAAAAGAAGCAGAAGCTTGTTTTCTTGCTAGCGGTCGCTTTCCCTGACTAACGAAAGCTTACATTCCTTGTCAAATTTTACTCAGCATCCAAGAAAGGGGTTTGTTCTTGGGCACAAAAGCTTGCCAGATTAGTAAATGCCTGTTTGAAAAGGAGGAATTTTCTTTCATCATCAAACTTTCACTTGGTATTTTACAAGCTCCTCTAATACTAGCTTACGCTTTTACTTGCATGGACATGATGAAGCATATATGGCACTGTCCCCACTATCTCTTTTCTGAAAAGCTAATAGATAGCTGATATCTATCTTTAATTACAGAGATTAAAAAAAACATTAATTCAATCAGGCATGAAGATGATTTTCCAGTTTTAACAGCAGTAAGTCAAATTGCTCTCTGCCGCCACGTTGGAAAGTGAGCAGGGAGAGAAAACTGTTGACTAAGCTTAACTGCTTTTGTGATATTTCCCTCAACGCAGTTTAAGCCGATCTTGAGGTGTATAACCCTATTGTAAACTATCAAACATCACCAGTTGCAATCCACATGCCTGACATACAGTGCGAGTCAGAAAAAATGTTTCACTTTGTAAAATGCTTATTGTTACAAATATGATAGAAATGTCATAAGTCTTGCACCACAGTTAGACAAAATAACTCTCCCAGTTTTATTTGATACCATATTTGTGGGGAATCAGTAATGAATTTACTGGATATGAATCAATTAATGTGTCTGGGTGAAAACCCATTTTCGCCAACATCAACAATGTCTTTTTGTCTGATTTGGATGAGACTGCACAATGAGCAAAAAAGCCTTTTGTAATGATCATTGAGTTATTCCAAATCAGGCAAGGGGCTGTTGAAGCTAACGCTGAACAGCTCCTGTGGAATGGCCCCCAAGATCTCCAGACTTTACACCCATGGACTTCTTCGTCTGGGGGTTCCTGGGGAGCATTTCATCAAGTGTCTTGTCAGTGATTTCTACTGACAAATTTGCTCTCAGCCAATCAGAATATGCAAGGATTTCAGTAGCTTATAACAGTTGTCAGTAAAAATCACTGACAAAACGCTTGATGAAACGCTCCCTCGAAGTCCAAGGTGTACAGCAGCCCACCTGCAGACCTGGATGACTTGCAGATAGGCAGACACTTCGTAGAGCCAATGGCAGCGATGCTCCATCGAGCTCAGAAATGCATCGAGAGAAACGGACGCCATGTGGAAGATTGAAAGCTATGTCCAAGTGCCCAAATATGGCTATGAAAATGACTTTTCAGTGAAGATCACTGAATGTTGTGACTTCTGGCTTTATTTATTTATTCATTTCTTTATTGGTTTTCATGTTTATTTGTCTTGATTAAACATACGCATAAATTTTACGCTCATTGCTTGTGTGAATGTTGTCTCTGTTTCAGCAGGTAATCATACGACTTGGCGCAAATGAGTTTTGACTATCTTTCAAACAATGGCTGTTGTGCACTCAACCATAATAGCAACAATGAAACAATTGTTACCAAATAACAAAGGAATATATACTCTATCCATACATGCTAAAAATACTCTTTTAATCCCACAATTTTTAAAACAATACTCAATTTAAAAAGTGTAACATTTTTTTCTGACTCACACTGTATAGTAAGAGTCCTAGCTATACCATTTACTTGATAACCTTACACTTGTAATCCATAAATGCTTGTTTTATCAGGGCCATTATTACTACGTTGGGTTTTTGGAAGCTGTGCAAAGCAAAAGGTTAGAAGAAGCAATAATTTGCTTGTTTTTATTGATAAATGCCAATGAACTCGTCGATTCTGAATAAATTAGGTTAAAGGTAGTTAAACGATATTTCCCGCTCATTTAAAACTTTGTCAGTGACGCATCTTAGCTTGTCTGACCGTAGACCATCGATCTCTACCACGTTAATATAGCATTGTACGCACGGCTCTATGCGAGCAGTTGATGCGGCCGCACAACAAAAATTAGGAGCCCTACACAATACGTAGAACATCGTCTGCTGTGTACGATTCCATAGTACTCCTAGATTCGAAAGATACGAGATTTGATTTTTTTATTTTAAAAAGACATTATACTGATTGTCACGTTAAATAGCCTGTAGAATTTGTAAGGATACACATTTTTTGGCCTGATTTTGCAGTTAATTCGTGGAAAAGACTTCAAATTGCTGAATTATTTGATTCTAAAAATGCATAAAATTGTATTGAAACAGTACAGCTGCGGTGTTTTTCTGAGAGCCCAAACATGGCAACAGGTCGCATCAAACGCAGAGGGCGTTGCTTTATCCACTGGTAGAGATCGATGATGTAGACAGAACAGGTGTACCCCCACCCACAAAACGAATTAAGATACCCGGCAGTTTATTTTTTTACCTATCCATGTGTAATTGCTTTCACAGAATAGCATCAGTTGTGTTCCAACCTTCCAACTCACTGGTGGATTATGCCGTATACTCTTTGGCGTACGACCAGGGAGGGGGGGGGGGGGGGGCTACACCCTTATCCCCTCTCCCCTCCCACTCCGCCCTAGCTAAGTGCCCGAACATTTAGAGTTGATCTTATCTATAGTATTTTGGTGCAAAGATGGCATTTTAACCATAAAAATGTCAAGTATCTTGCTCACTCGTGAAACTTTTTTTTAAAAACGATGGTATCCGGGCAAAATACGTTTACCCTTTCCTCATTCCCTGTGGTATTGTGCCCGTAGGCCTACACAGTCCTAAATATGTCCCTACTACGCAATGTATGTTTATGAGGAGAAAGTTCGAAAGGGTGGGGGCGATGATTAGGGAGAGGGGGGGGGGATAATTCAAAACTAATTTTCATAAAAATGTTTTGATGCATGTGTGAATGATTCTATTATTGAAAAATGGGAACCAAACAGCAACCTTTCTTCAGATAGCGCCCTTTTACCTAATATGCCTCATTTTAACAAAATGATGGTCACATGTTCTTATATGTTTTCATGTTGAAATGTTTATTCCCTACATTTGATACGTCTTATTGGTGTTATTGTATATTCCAAAATTGTAGTCCTATATATTGTTATATAGAAGAAAGTGAAAATAGAAGAGCCCCCCCCCCCCGCCTCCCCCTAAACCTTAAAACCTGTAACCCGTTACCCGAGCTACTTCTTTTATCATCTACCCAATCCTGGCACGATGCGGTAGACATCATCGTGATCACTTGATAAAGAGGATTCCTATTACATTTTTGCATAATACAATCTTGGCAAGAATCTAGAAAGAGTGCACCATATTATTGCCTAAACGCAATAAACATTTCACCCATTAGCACGCTAGGGTACTAGTGACTCCTTCACATTCGTGTCGAACGTGAATGGTAATTCTAAAGAAATAGACAAGGAGATGAGAATAGGTTTTCCACTACTCTCTCTCTCTCTCTCTCTCTCTCTCTCTCTCTCTCTCTCTCTCTCCCCCCCCCCCCCTCTCTCTCTCTCTCCTCTCTCTCTCTCTCTCTTTTTTTTTTTTTTTGGGGGGGGGGGTTGGCTTATTTCTATTGTTCAATGTCGACTGATAACTTCAGGTTGCGAAAATTATGAAGGTCTAAATGGCTTCAGTATTCCACGAAAAGATGCATGTTACGTGTTGATGGGAAGCAGTTCAAAATGAGGCAACGTATTTTTTACAGTCATGATGATCCGGGATTCTTTTTTTTTTTAAGGAATTATCTTAACAAAAAAAAAAGAAAAAAGAAAGAAAAAAAAAGAGATTTGTTGTATAACCCTGTCTTATAATATACATATGTTATAACTAGTTTCATTTCTTTTTTTGTTTTTGTATGTGTAGTTGAGTATGTATAGCAATTGTGCTCTATAGATTAACAATTATTATTGTTATTGTTATAATTATTATCATTGATTAGTATGATGATGATTATTATTATTATGTATTCATTATTATTATTATTATTATTATTATTATTATTATTATTATTATTATTATTATTATTATTATTATTATTATTATTATTATTATTATTATGATAATGATGATATTATTATCAGCAGTAATAGTAGTAGTAGTAGTAGTAGTAGTAGTAGTAGTATTTCTTGTTATTATTATTATTATTATTATTATTATTATTATTATTGCTTTTATTATTATTACTACTACTTCCATTATTATTATTATCATTATATCAAAAACGACCGATTTTGCGTATTTATCTTAAAGAAAAATGACTTCCTCGACAGTATATTGTCACCTAAAATAGGCCGAATCGGCTTCAAGTTGGTTGGCATCTTGAGATCCAATACTGTGATTCGCAGGCGATTGATCCTTTTCTCCATCTGAAAGGCTCTCAATACCCAGGATTTTGATGATGCTACTTAGGATTATTGGACCTCAATCAGGAAGAATTTGCACATCAAACTGTTGAAATCTAGTCCTCTCGCAATCTCTTTCAAAACCCTTTGGGAGTCGGGTCGTAAGTTGTTCCGTGGCCTTTAATCAATCTCATGTCTTTTAATCCTCTTACAAATTCTACCAATCTGTATCTCCTGTTTCTTTCTTGGATGCTATCATTTCATGGGTCTGAAACTCCAGCATAAATTTTACTCACAAGGGAAATTCCCTTTCACCTGAATCCTCACAAGCTAGAGAAGAAAATATACTTTTAAATGGTCGAAATACGCTTTAGGTTGCTCGCTAACGCTCTAAAATCGAGTACCATGGTATCACACTTCTCTCGATAATCTTTTATGGAAGAAGAAACGCTTTCTAATCGCGTCTTTCCAAAGTTCAAGGGAATATATCATTACATTACATTTCATTCAGCCGTCGACCAACGCCACTGGATAGATTTTTATGAATATAATACATAGCATCAATGGCCCGGGCCGTTTATATCAGATAAACTTACCCTTTGGAAGGCTTTCAGAGAAATGGGATTTCCATAATTGGATGAAAAACGGTGTTAATGTCCCAAATCCGATTTGTAAAGCGACTAACTGGCGACAAGTATTCATTGAGAAGCTCCACAATACTATATTCTATATTGGCTTGCTGAAGTTCTAATTAAGATGTCATAGTATGCAATGACCTGTAAACTTACCTCCATAAAATACATGTATAAATATATTATGTGTGTATGCGCAAACTGTATCTGCTACGTGATGTACATGTAAATCAATTTCTTCTTCTCTCTCAGGATCTAATGATCAAATTTTGCTTTAAATTTTGTATCCTTGTAGTTTTTAGTATCTCTTTTCTTCATCACTTTTTCATTTCTCTCCCCGCCCCCCCCCCCTCCCGCCTATGTTTTAGTAAAATTATGTTTGTTAGATGTTGTTTTCTTGTTCTTCTTCAGTATTTTCAGTTCTCGAATCTTGTTTTATTTTAATGTTCTCTTTGGTTTCTTTTTTTGCCATTCTCCCCCCCCCCCCATTACGTTTTTAAAGGGGGGGGGGGGGTGAAGGCGCTAAAGATGAGTACTGGGCCCTCTTGCATAAAAAGTTGCGATTAAACGCAACTCAAAAAATTTAACGCAAGTCCCAAATACCTGATCCTGATTGGTTGAAAATCAAGTTGCGTTTAATTTTTTGAGTTGGTTTAATCGTAACTTTTTATGCAAGAGGGCCCTGGTCCCATACGCATAAGTTTTTGTAAATATTATATTTGCCTTCAGACAGAAGTTCGCATATTTCAGCTATCTTGCAAGGTCGGATGAATTAAATTTTCCAAGTTCATTAGAGGAGGTTTCGTAATTTGATTTTATGCTTTATTATTCTTCCCAAAGATGAACCCCTTTTTTCTATCTGTCTCTCTCTCTCTCTCTTTTCCTATACTTTTTCACTACCTAATCACCTCACCCCCCCCCCGCCCGTCTCTCTATTTCTTTCATTCCCCTTCCCTCTCCCTTTCTCTTTTCTGCTGTCCCCCCCCCCCTCTCTCTCTCTTCCCTCTTTCACTTCTACTCTCTTATTCAGCTAGCCATTCCTTCATTTGTTGTCCTTTTTATCACATGACTTCCCCTAAAAGAAAAAAAAAATTCTCCATCAACAAAACCCTGAACATCAGTACAGAAAAAAAAACCAAGGAAAATCAACTACAACCATTTCAGATTAAATCTCCATTCTATTTACAATATTCTACATCAAATTTACAATCTCAAGATCAACCAGCTGAATACATACACCACACGAATACATGTGATTTACAACTGCAAAAAATCCGACTATGCACTGCCTACATCACACAGTAAATCTTGCAGGGTAGTACAAATGGGGTGAACCAGGCGAGTAGCCGGGGGCAGTTCCCCCCCCCCCTCCCTGAAAAAAAAAAAAGCGAAGCGAAAAAAAGAGAAGTGGGAGAAAAAAGCGCTACAAGCCGTTATCTTTCTCTCAAAATTTGCTAAAACGTCAAAGTTTTCGTGCTTCACACGAGAAGGGGAATCTCCCCCTCCCTGCACCCACCCGTTACATACGGTTCAGTATTGCGTCCAAATAACTGAAAAGCAGTCAGGGCGTCGAACTAAAAAGGCGCTACAAGACGTTATCTTTCTCTCAAATTTGCTCAAACGTCAGAGCTTTCGCGCTTCACGCGGGAGGGGGGGAACTCCATCCCCCCCTCCCTGCACCCACTCCCCTGGCTCACAACCGCCCCCTCTAAAATTAAATCCTGGCTACGCGGTTCGGGTGAACCGTCACTTGCACCAGCGGAATTGGCTCTAATGCTCTGGGTATTGTTTTGACAAAGACATAGGGGTTAATGTCCACTGAAAAAAAAAAACTCCTTGTAAAATTTTAACACAAAATGTGTTAACTTTACCAGAGTTCCCGGTTGACCGGTAGCCAACACAAATTTGGTAATTTCTACCCAGTTGCAAAGTTAATTCAAGCGCATCTTTTCGGATCAAATTTCATAATTCCTGTTGAAATAATGCGATTATGCACAGAAAATAATTTAAAAGGAAAATGTTTAACCAGGCGTTTTCTATGTGTTGCAGTGAAGTTTAGGTGAAGTCTAGGGTTAGGATAAGATTAAGGTATAGTGTTTGGTCCAGGGCCCTGTTTCATAAAACTTGTTCTCAATAACAAGTTACGATAAGTGATATAAATTACTGAAAACGTTGCATCAGATTGACTGTTAGCAAATTTATCAGTATTGTGACAGTTGTTATTGATAACAAGTTTTATTAAACGGGGCCCAGGGTTGCAGTTAACAATTTGAATAGTTCAGGAAATTGACCGCGGAGCAATTGTCTCTCGAGTGTGTGTCATAAAACCAAATGCAACCAATATGCATTATAAGCTCAAAATGACTTTGACTTGTTACATATGACATTCCTGTTCCTACTGCTAAAAGATTCAAGATAGATCTCTGGAGATGTGCACTATTGTTTCAGACTACAACAGAATGTAATCAAATTAGGCAGCATGTTTGAATTTGGACAAATGAAATAATGCTTCATTGAGTGAAACATTTAGAAAAGTGAACAATCTGTTCATATATATATCCACACGATCTAAAACATTCCAGTCATTTTTCATAATAAGTAGAAATACGGGCAAAACATTTTTTTTTTTTGTGGGGGGGGGGGGGGGAGGGGATGAATAGTCTTCCTTTACCAATATACAAGTATAATGTTGTCAAGAGGCTTTGCATAAATAAAATAGTTTTGTAAAATGAATCTACATTTACATGTATGCAGAGTTTATACCTGGCGGGTTAAGTTGATAGAATAAGAAATAATAATTGTAAATTTACGCATCAAAACATAAATAAAGCTTGCAACAAACAACAAAATATTCAGATTGAAAAAAAAATAAAAAGATGATCTGAGTATACATACTTTTATGTATTGCCAAGTACACAAGGTGCATGACACATGAATATGCGATATGATGTCACGACATGTCAACATAAAAGGCGATTGTCAGATGTAAAATGTAAAATGAGACTAGAGCTATTGATCAACATGATAAAGTCGCATTATTTTTCAGAGCACATGGACTGACTGACAAAACATATATTCTATACATTTCCTTGGTTCATAAATAACTCAACATATTGGAAATAAAATTCCACAATAATAACTTTTAAGACACATCTTCTAATGTACTCAAAATCATGTTACTTCTTCAATGTGACTTCATGGTTACCAAATTGTGTCCTTTATTAATTAAGATTGACTAATACTAGCTGATTTGGCCTTTTCTACACGTGGAAGGCTTAAAATAACTTGTAATTCTTATATCAATGTTATTACGACCATTCAGGGCCACAGTCAGATACAATTTACAATTTTGGAAAATCTAATAATCGTATTGAAATTTCTTTTAAATTCCACACTAGTCAGATCACAAAGGCCACCACACACCTTACGATAGGTCTGTGATCCGATTTGTAAAATAAATCGCTATTACATTGAATATTGGCATTTTAACAAATGAAATCTGCCCTATTCAGGTTCTGAAAAGAATATGATTACTAAACACAGGGTTTTCGTGAGCTGTCAGCTTTCTACAGGGAATAAGGGCAAAATTAGTTTAAAATCATAGGCAGTCGTACGATTTTTGTGACTTCACTACGACTCGGAGCCGATTTGGCCATTCCACCGACTAGAAAACTCGGCAAAGGCCGTATTATCGATTTACTATCTGTATGACTGTTCAGACCCTCAATCTAAAATATTTCTCGTTTTTAAATGATTTGTCAAATGATATTACATTTTCTTCTGAAATCGGATCGAAGACCGACCGTAAGGCGTGCGGTGGCCTTAAGGTATGCAGTTGCCTGAATTCAGCTGAAGATCATCTGCTGATAGCTAGAGCGGCGTTAACACCCTTCTGGCACTCTGCTGACAATCTCTTAGGATCAATATATCCACCTTGCTTTAATATGAACTATGCAAGCTTTCCAGCCATTAAGAGCAACTTTGGTAAAGAAGTATCCACAAAACTTGAATGAATGCATTAGTAAACCTGTCTACTGATAGTGATAGCTACTTGGTCCAGCTGCGCTGCTATACACTGTGAACATCTAAAGAAGTCTATTGGTGGTCAAATGCTCCTCCCATAAGGGTGCCTTTCATGTGATGTTTACAGTGCAAGACAGATGGGGGTGACATTGTCCAATCACAGGCCAGTACGAGATCACATGACTTCATCATCAGCATCATCCTTAAGGAAAAAGTAAGAGAAATGTGTAGAGATCGAGTCTTGATTCCACAAATTTTGCATCATTGCCAAGCACACACTAGTCAAACAATTCATTCTAAATCATCGTATAATGCAATGTCTCTACTATTTGAGCTCAAGACTATATGCCTACTTAACCACTTTCATCAAAGCAATTCAGCCTTAAAACATTATCATGAACATCAATTTTATCTGACATGTACACAATTATGATTGTGGGTAAAAGAAGGCTCCAAGTGATCTACAGCTTCAAGTCCTATCTGAGAGAATAGGTAATTGGAATCACCACTTTGACCACTGAGCCATTATACAGACATGGTATAATGCATGCAGACAACTTACTACTTAACACATCACTATCAATCATATTTTTTTTTACATAAAACCTTTTTTCCACCTGAAAATTCCCAACCCATCATACCCCCCCCCCTCCCAAAAAGGGTAAATCCCCAATCATTAACTTACCTGGTTGAGTTTCTTGAATTCCACCACCTGGGCAAATACATGCTCTAGTATGTGTTTAGCGTCCCTGGAGTCTGCCGGTAGCCTCATACTGATACCCAAGATATCACCGCATTCACGTGTGTAGTATTCTAGATCATCATCAGTACCTGCGGGTGGTGAAACGGTTTGCATGATAAATGTCTGTTACAGGGAAAGGGGTTTGTGCAGGGTTTTCAAGCCCTTCAGGTAAAACAGTTTTCTTGGGTCTGTTTTTGGATAGGAAGAGTTCGTGCAGAGTTCATATGACTCATCGGCAATGTTTTCTTGGTTATTCAAAGGCTTTATGCATTTCGAGGTGCCCAGACATCTGTACCAGGTACTTATATGTTCTAAAGATAAAAGTGCTTTAATGCAGGGCTGGTCAACCCTAGTCAAAAGCATCATCATCATCTTCATCATAAGCATTAATCAGACATCACTACTCCTGGGGGGTATCAAGTGTCTTGTCTGTGATTTTTTTCCGACAAATTTGCTCTAAGCCAATCAGATGCAAGGATTTCAGTAGCTTATAACAGTTATTGCAACTTGTCATGGATGACAAGTTTTATAAAACAGGGCCCTGTTCTCATCACCACAAGCACAAGCAGTTTCATGGTTATTATCATGATGACCATCTTCATTATGATAAATCAAAGTAACCATCAACAACAGCATCAACAAATTATCCCCTTAATGGTCACCATCACCACCTTAACCAATGCTGTGAATATCACCACCACGTCATCATCATCATCACCATCATCATCACTATCATCATCATCATCAACATCACTATCATCATTATCAACCATCATCCCCATCACCATCACTACCATCATCATCATAATGGTCATTATCATCATCACTAGCTTTATCCCCATGATCATCAGTACACCATCATCATTATCTCAATCATTATTACAATCATTATCATCAGCATTATTATCATCATCAATATTGCAATCTACATATAGCTGTATATCACTGTACCAATAAATGTCTTAAAATATCTCCACTTACACTTGTTTGTGATCTGTGCTAGTCTAGCCTTCTCTGAAGAGAACGATTCATCCAAGTCAAATAGATCTAGGGCGGGTGGAGGAAGTTCCCTAAAAGCCGGGGGAAACACCTGTACATAATATGAATAATAAGAAGCAATTTTACAGCACTATCTATCCAGATATCTATGCCAAGGGCGAAAAAAAATAGAAAAGACTTGTAAACACTGACTGAGCTGAACTGCCATAGCGCGTGCATAGCCCAAAGCAAGCATTCATGTAGTCAAACTCTGGTAACTTAAAGTGTTTATTTTCTTGATTATTCTTCTTCCGGTACCATTTTCTCCACTGCACTATGGACTGAATGTACCTCAGAACAACATATCATATCAAATTATTTTTCCATTTCTTATTCACTTATACATTAGGGTGTAGTGTTCCCATTCAACAGATATATAAAGTTCAAAGGGGTACACTTGCATTCAAAAGTACACTTACAGATCAATATTTACAGGACAACAGAACAAAGAATGGGAAAAAGTACCCCTCACACTGGAGACACTTTCAATCTCAAAAATGTGCAAACCCTGTCAAGTAATATTACCAATAAGGTAAGGTCATCCAGTAAAAAAAAAAAAAAAAAAATAAAATAAATGAGTATATGAGCCTAGAGTTGGTGTTACCGCTGGTTGAAGTGGAGGCAGAGGCACTTCAAATTGGGGTTGAATGAGCGACAGATTTTCATGCTTCACGTTGAGTGCTTCATACGCTCTGGAAAATTGAAAGGGGATGTTATCAATGTCTAATCATCTTCTTTGATAGCCAACTTGGGCAGAAGTTACCAAAATGGCAAGACTAATAAAAAAGCCACCATGCCCTTTAGTTATACTGACAATTTAGATTATCAAGCAGGTTCATTATGTCATTGCATATGATTTTAGAAACACAACAGTCACCCAACAGCCAAAACATAAAAATGAAATTATCTGCACAACAAATTCATGGGAAACTACCACTAACCCCCTCCCCCCACTCCACTGCCCAAACATTTATCTTTAACTGCCCCCTAGTAGGAGATAATTGGAACAAGGAGGTAATCAATTTGGACAGTAGTTTTCAAAGGGTAGTGAAGTTGCCCTTGATGTAATTGTGAATGAGGGTAGTTGTACAGATTGGGGGGGGGTACAATTATCTGATCTTTTTCTACGAATATCATCAGAGAAATAATGGCAATCAATCAAACAAGGAATTTGAACATTAGCCTACATGTATATCTTCTATGAAATAAAGGATGGAGGAAATTTAGAGGGAACATACAAGTATTGGATCAACTACATGTATAAAGCTTCTGTCTACACTAGCATTAATAGTTCTATTTGATTACCTGACAACTTTAGGAACCACTTTGGTGTCCAGGCTGTACAACGTGCCATCAAAGAGGGTGTTGAAATCTCTGGGCGTCTCCTCGTTCTCTTGCAAGCACGTCCGTAATTTATCTGCTAGCTTCGACGTGTCAGGCAGAAAGTTGTAGTCTGATATCTAAACATGATAATATGGGAAAGAAAAATTATTATATAAATGTCTGCAGTACGGTACTCTTTGAAATGCAAGTACTGTGATTACATTTCTTGGCATGATAATTGGGGAGTAAGTTTGCTTGGGTGGAAGCAGCAAAGTCAGAGACAAAGTAAGAAAAAAATTTTAATCAAAATTAGAAATATAGGGATTCTAGAAATATTCACAGTATGGTCACAAAGTTTCATGTCTTATCCAAAGCACTCTCCCATTCGTTTGCTCTTCACTTATTTCATCTATGTCTCTTTCTCCTAAAATTCTTGCTCTATTGTTATTTTCTCACTGCCCTGCTCCATTCCTCTCCCATCTGCACCTGTTCATTTCTCTTACCTCAGGATCTTCAGCATCTATCGCATTGAGTACCACTTCATCAGTAGTCAGCCATTGAAACAGGACATCCATGATCTTGTTATTCTCCTCCTTGTCCAAGTACTGGTCTGAGAACATGTGAACAGACCCTAAGACTGCTAGCTTTCCCTTTGAGTACTGCAGTGAGAAAGAACGATATAATTAAGTCAAGGAATTTTATGTCCACATGTGAACAGACTCTAGGAGAACTAGCTTTTCCTTAAGAGTACTGCAGTAAAAAAAAAAAAAGTACAATGAAGTCAAGGAATTGTAATTCCACATGTGAACTGACCCTTGGACAGCCAACTTTGCCTCTGAGCACTGCAGTAAGAAAGAGCATACAATTAAAAATAATAACCGTCTATACATATAATGATATATTATGATACTAGTAATGTGCAACAACATTTTCGTTAAAAAAAGCAAATTAATTACGAGGATACAAAATACTTTGTGAATATTAATGTATGTTCTTATATATTTTTGTTATGAGTTTATTTTCATGATTTTGTTGACTATCATTGTTACTTATTATTGCTATCAGGGCCTCATGGAAGACCACCAATATCGGTGATAATGAGTTTCCCTGTCTAAATATAAGAAATAAATAAATAAAGTTAAGGATTTTACTTCCACATGTGAACTGATCCTAGCACTCCCAGCTTTCCCTAATGTCAACCTCAAGTTGAGTTGTGATCGATTTGAATCAATTGCAACTCTTTGTAAGAAGCCGCACTGATCAGCTTGATAAAAAAAAAAACACTACGAGTTCTACATATATGTACATGTACTTCCTAACTTTAAAGATAAGTAGAGTTCTGGGCCCTCTTGCATAAAAAGTTGCAATTAAACGCAACTCAAAAAATTAAACGCAACTCGATTTTCAACCAATCAGGATCGCGTATTTGGGACTTGCGTTTAATTTTTTGAGTTGCGTTTAATCGCAACATTTTATGCAAGAGGGCCCTGGTCATGGGATTGAATTGCGAAAGAAACTGTCTCAAAGCAATTGAGAAAGGTTGATTATACATGTATAGCACATAAGAATTGGTGTGTGCTGTAAGGTTTTGGAATCAACAAAATGATAGGAAATTGACCCAGTCTTGCTGGAAAAAAAAACAAACATGCACTGCACACAGAAATGTGTATATGAGACTACACACAAATGTTCGGTTCGGCCCGAACATTTCAGTTGTTTCTTGTCATATTTTTAATGCGAGCGCATTTGAAGAGCAATCCTTTTCAGGGGATATATCTACTATGATAATCTTCCAAACTAACATAATAAGAATGAGAAAGCACACAAATTATTTTCTACCTTTCCCAGTACTCAACCTCCCCTTTAACCCATTCAAGACAATTGACCACGTTTTGTGGTTTGGCTTAATAACTTTTGATTCAGAGCTCTAAAAATACACCAGATGCATGACTCATGAGTAGAAAGAGCAAAAATTTATGCACACTCTCATTTTTGTTGCATGATCATATTGCGTTTAATGCCGGGAATTATAAAAAAAAGAGAATAAGGTTTAAAATCCTTAAATGGGCAACACTTTGAGAGGTTAAAAAATCATTGGTTTTTATCAAAATTGGCAATTTTTTCAACTTTTTATCAAAGTTTGTCACCATGTATATTGTTTTCAAAGATTTTACTACACCTTATTAGAACCATGTAGCAATAAAAGAAAAATGATTATTGCCAATTTGACGAACAAAATGTGATCAATTTATTCCTTAAATGATTCCTGTCCTGAAAGGGTTAAAGCAATACCATATCAATACAGTACTTACTTTTGAGGAGTGTAACGCACAGACTGGTCTGTTAAGAGGAAAACAGACTGTTCCTGTAGATAGAATGGCAGAAGCAGGTTTGGCTACATTCAGTGTCGCTCCATATGGGTAGAGGTATGTCAGTGCTCTGTGAAGAATAGAGTACAAATGTTAAAATCAATGCCAAAATATCAACATGTTGACTACTGAATTATCTATTTCTGCAGGCATAATGCAGGGAACATCCACTTCCCATACATGTAGCCAATGGGTAAACAACATTTATAACCACCTTGCAATCCTACTCCCCTTCATAAACTCTATGGCCGGAATTCACAAAGGTGGTAATAGATTTGTACCATGGTTTAGGCAGATTTTGTGGTATAAGTGTGCTTGATTTCGCGCATACACTTAGAAAGATCCAATAATGAACGCGCATGATTAGCAAAGTGCGCAAATTTCACGCTAGTTGCCATGGTTTAGACCATGGTTTATGTAAATTAATTGAAATAAACTGTGCGTAAATTTACATAAACCACGGTCTAAACCATGGCAACTAGCGTGAAATTTGCGCACTTTGCTAATCATGCGCGTTCATTATTGGATCTTTCTAAGTGTACACGCGAAATCAAGCGCACTTATACCACAAAATATGCATAAACCATGGTACAAATCTATTACCACCTTTGTGAATTCCGGCCTATGTTTTTAACCCATTAATACAAAATATTCTTCTTAGAACACATTTCTTTGTGGGTCTCTGTTACAAAAATTTAATGGCAGTTTTGAAAGTGTCGATGCTGTTAAATGCTTACCTTAATACCAATGATTCAAACTCACAAAAATGATACATTTTTTTTCTCCAAAATTCAGGACCTCGTCTTGTAAAAAGTTGCCATCGATTTAAATCAATCGCAAATGGAAATTGAATTGCAACTGTGTACGTAAGAGATAGGAGTTGCGATAAATTTTAAGCTGCGATTGATTGGAATCAATCGCAGCTCTTTATATATAAGACGGGTCCTGATAAGAAAGTTTTTATGCTGAATAAAATCATCTCAGGATGCAAGATGATATTACATTTTATAGGCAAATGGGTTGTCAAGTACTCGGATTGGGCACTTAACCCTACTGATTGTATTGTTGCATAGACTATACTGCATACAAAGAAAATATATTTGTACCTCTTACATTATATACATGTACTAGGTATACATGTACATTAATATTTTAGGAAGTTGTGTGGTTTGAAGAATTTTGAAGGCATGTTATAAAACTTCACTGAAAAGTCTATAATAGTGTAATTCTCCAATCCTTATGTTTAATGATATAAATGACTAATGAGGAAAATTAACAAAGAGCCATGAGTGGAATACAATCAAGTACATGTAGCTATTTTTAACAATAAACATTTGCAATGAATTCAGTCAAACTGCAGTAACTGATGAATTTCAAATGGATTTGAGCATGACATTTTCAGTTTGACAGTGAATCATGCAAAAATATTGACTGAACAAAGTTGGAGCAATTAAAATGTAACAATGCATCATGCATCAATTGCAAACTTCTATCTTTGAAAATCTGAGGTAATAAATGATTAGCTTTCAGGGGAGATTTTTCTTTTTTAAATTACAATAAAATGTATGTGTGTAAAGAATGCTTGTGAACATTCTACTTCTGCTATAATTACGAAATGGGAATCACAAATAAACTGTGACAAAATTTCAACAAAGAATGTCGTTTCACTGGATTAGAAAAGAGAAAAATAGGTTGTAATAAAATTATTTTGTGAAATCAGAGTGTCATTTGCTTTGAAATTCAGCACAGCAGGCTAAAATTTAAGACAGACAGAGACATTAAAAAGAGTTGTTTGATTTCACCTGACTACGTGTATACACTGCATTGATAAAGGGAGGAAGAATAATTCATGCTTGTTCACTATTTGCAAACAATATAATTTGCAAGATACTGTACATTTGCAGAATTGTGAAAGCTGTTTGAGATTTGAAAAATTGGTAATACATTTTTATTAACGGTAAGTTATCACCATATCTTTATGTGCTGGAAATGACAGTAAGAGAGGGAAAAGAAAGGGTTATTTTCAGTACAAGATAAGATTTTTAAAAAAAGATAAATAAGAAAATTTGTCGTTGTGAGACGAACAAATACTTTTTTTTGACATGGACTTAAATTGTAGCCTCTTCTCAAATGGTAGACAATTAAGAATCCTGAGGCTGATGTCTGAGCTCAATGAATTTATGAAATATATTTCATATATTGCTGGTCAATGCTGGGATGACTGTCTGAATTTTAAAAGAATTACTCACTTCGAGTTCATTTGAATGCAAACAACTACACTATCCACGAGAAGACAAAGAACTTTTACGGAAACTTGCGTGATGTCAATCTAATTTTGCTTTCTGATTTTGAAAAAAAAAACACAAAAATAAAACCAAAAACAACAGTATTTGCAATATGAAACAGAAGAGATGAATATCAGAAGTATTTAGAATATGTACAATGCAACCTGCAAGCATAGGAAAGAGGGTGGAACAGAGAAATGTCGCTAAAAAAGATTGACTTTTGAGGGAAATGGTGATCGTCAGTTTTTCACAAAGGGAATGTATCATTTCAAGGTGATATATTACATCAACATCAAGAACTCACTCTGCATGTGACGTTAAGGATCCATCGACCCTCGGCCTACATGTAGGTTAGTATGAAGGTCAGAGGTTAAATATCAACAGTATAATCACAGTTAAACTTAGTTGTTTTTTCTGTAAATATGCTAGTTAGTGTGTACCAATAAGAATGTATACAATTGATACTGCACTTTCAGATAATATTTCCTTCTACATTGCAGCTCACTATTAAATTTCCTACTTTTTCTTTCTTTTTGGGGGGTCTTTGTTTGGGTTTCTTTTTTTGAGGGGGGAACTGTCATATTTAGGTCCCTTTTCACACTAACAAAATTATAATTCATCAGCTTAATATTGCTGTTATCTTGCTATTCACCAACTAAAATAAAAGAAACCTGGCAAAAAGTATGTGGGCCTAAAGAAAGAAAAAAAAATGCATTTTCCATTTTGTCCCTCAGAGCTCTTATTGAGCTTCCAAAACCTCCTTTAGAGATCTGTAGAGCTGAATTACTTTCCAGCCCTGCATTTTTATTTTATAAAATTTATTTATTATTAGTATTTATTCATTCATTTATTTATTTACTTATTCAGATTTCTATTATTATTATTATCATTATTTATTTATTCATTTATTTATTCATTTATCTATTTATTTTTTATTTTATTTTATTTATTTATTTCATTTCATTTCATTTTGTTTTAATTTTTAATTTTCAATGTTTGATTTTTTAAATGTTATTTCATTTTTATTTATTTATTTATTTATTCTTTTTCTTTTGGGGGGGGGGGGGTACTCACTGTGTGTCATTCTGTGCATCTTCTTCACCACTGCCTGGTATGCTCTTTCCAGCAGCTAGACTGATTGCTCTGGAAAAAAAAAAAAAATGATAAGATATTTAAGCAATGACCATCTCATGATACAGAGTTTATCATTTTATCAAATAAACTACTTGAACTTTGGGCCTATCTAGTTATCTAGAAGTACATTGTTAAATTATTCAACTTACATGTAAGAAAACTAACCAATAAAAAGCTTCTTTTTCTTTTAAATCCATAATGATCTAATGGAAAATTGCAAATTCAAATATCAGCTTGAATTTTTTTTTTTTTCTTACTCAGCCTGTGACCATGAGAGTGCTTTAATGCGGCTCTGTTTAAAAAAAATCAGTAAACTCAGTATCATTTAAATATACACTGTGAATGTTAATTAGTATAAACCATTAAAGGGAAATCCAACCTAAATAGCAAGTGGCTTTGAAAGAAAGAGGAAAAATCAGAGAAGCAGATTGGTGAAAGTTTGAACAAATCGGACAAGCAAATAAGAAAATTATGAATTTTTCAAAGTTGTAATCACTATACATATGGGAATTTCAAATTGGCCGAATAGGTAATGTCACTTTGATGTAGCTGTGGACAACTCCCCCATTCGCTCCAACACACAAAATTACTAAAATGTCACTTTTTTTCAAAATGCATTACTCAGTAGGATCCTTTTGTTCATGAGGACCTGTAACAATATGCTATCTCCAATATATTTTGAGTACTGCCCTGAGGGTAAAAGCGCCTCGAAGAAAACCGCAAATTAATGATATTTTTGTGTACGACAAATGGGAGAGTTGTCCACGAAAATGTCACAATTGAATCACCAAATTGCCAATTTGAGATTCGCACAGATGTAGTGATCTCATTTTTCAAACATCCATAACTTTCCTATTCCTTGTCAGATTTCTTTCAAACTTTCACCATCCTGTTTTTCTTATTTTTCTGCTTTCACACAAATCATCTTATTACCAAGGTTGGATTGCCCTTTAATGAAATTCAATACATTTAGATTTTCAAGACAACAGACTAAGTAATAAAAGCAACCAAAAAAATGAAATTTTGTTGGAATTCAAATTAACAAAGGATGTCACCTGTTCAAAATTCCATTTGATACCAACGCCTCCTTGGGATGAAAGTATTTGAAATACGACGTTCTCACCACACAATCTGAAAAAAGAAATTAAATTAAAAGATTTTTAAAAGTCACAATATCCTACACATAGGTGGATATGAAATAAAATTCCTCTACATTAAATACAATGCAAAGCTTTCATAGTCACAGTTGATCTACTGTGCAACTGCCAACTGGAAATGAAACACTTTTCCCAGCTTGCTAAAGATATCAAAAAATGCTTTGCCTGCTGTAAAATGTCTGTGTGATCTTAGTGCAAATTTTGATCATCCTATACACAAAGAAATGTTAACAGACTGTAACTCATAAGTGACTCTACTCATATCATTTGGCAAGAATACATTTGCCACTCCGAACCTCAGGAAAGAAAAGGGCTCTGGTAGGACAATGAAAACCATTGGCCAGAATTCACAAAGGTGGTTTCAATTCAGACCATGGTTTATGCAGATTTTGTGGTATAAATACGCTTGATTTAGCGCATACACTTAAAAAGATCCAATAATGAACGCGCGCCGGTAGCGCGTGGTTGACAAAAGCGCTAAATATACACAAGGTGCCATGGTCTGAACCATGGCAACTAGAGTATATGAATGAACCATGGCAACTAGAGTACATGAATGAATTCTATGACCGGGGTAGTGATATCTGTTAAGTGTTCAGACATCAATCCAGATTGATCATTGTCCTAGAGCTCCCCTGGTGCAGAAGCAGCATGGAACTAGAAGTTTCAAGTCTGATGTACGTACACATGATACGCCACACAACTTAACCCTTTCGAGACAATTGACCACATTCTGTGGTTTAGCCTAGGCCTGAGTCGGGTCGGTCGGTCCACCGGCGCCCGACCGATGCAGCCGGTCACCGGTGCAATTTCATGCACACCGGCGGACCGATGAAATAAAGAAATACATAAGAAATTCACAGTGTCAGAGACTTTGAAAATTAACCAGTTTTAAGAACTAAAATTTCCTTATTTATATTAAAACTTTCACATGATATTAAATTTCAATCCTTTAATCAACCAAGTGGGACTATGGAAATAAGATCACCGAGCAAGATTTCTCAATTTTCTTGCTTGAATTTATCGGCCCGTATATTATTGTTGAATTCTGTGTGAGCGCTGCTGGTACGATTCTGCGCACCTTGCCCCGAGATGGCGCTAACTCCAAGCTAACCTCTAGAGGAGTAATTACGAGTTGCAAACAAACAGATAAAAGATGGCAGCGCCAATACACGTATACAGAATGCAACAATATCATAATGTTATGGGCTGATAAATTCAAGCAAGAAAATTGAGAAATCCTGCTCGGTAATCTTATTTCCATAGTCCCACTTGGTTGATTAATGGTTTGAAATTTAATATCATGAGAAAATTCTAATATAGATAAGGGAATTTAGTTCTTTAAACTGGTTGATTTTCAAAGTCTTTCATTAACACTGAATTTCTTTATGTACCGGTATTTCTTTATTTCAACGGTCTGCCGGTCTCGCCGAAAAATCACCGGCGGACGCCGGTCAAAAAAAGAAAACCGTTATGACTCAAGCCTACTTGTAATATAAATATTATGTTCTTTTAAGATCTCTCATGTTTTCCCTCTTCAACAATCAAAAATATGCTACTTTCCCGATGCGGGCGGCGCGTTATATGCAGCTTTTTTGCACCGCATATTTTTTCATGAAATTTCATCGGTCCGCCGGTCTCCGCCGAAAAATCACCGGCGGGCACCGGTCAAAAAAAAAACCGTTATGACTCAGGCCTAGTTTAGCCCAATAACTTATATGTACCAGATGCATGAGTTTCCATGACCATATTGCGTTCGATGCCAGGAATTGTAAAAAGGAGAATAAGCCTGAAATTCTTTAAATTGGCAACACATTCAGAGGTTCAAAATCATTGTTCTTTTTGTCAAACTTGGCAATTTTTCAACTTTTCGACAAAGTGCCTAACCTTGTATGTTGTTTTCAAAGACATTACATTTTATTAGAACTATGTAACATTAAAATAAAAATATTTTTGTTGCCAGTTTGAAGAACAAAATGTGATCAATTTAGCACTTAAATAATTCCTGTTCTGAAAGGGTAATAATGGACTATACTTCAGAAGGACAACCTACCATTGTTTATCATGATACCAAACTCTTCCAGGAGAAAGTTGATGTTTGTGTCAAACTTTGTCTCTCCCCCTTCTCCTACCATCACCAGGACACTACCTCCATTCTCCATGTATTTCTTGATGGCCTCAAACTGTCATCAAAAAACAAAATCCACACGAACATCTTTGAGCATTTATGGAAATAGACACAGTAAAGGACAATTTAAAAATGTGATATGGACTAGAACTTATAAAATGGTTGCTCTGTGTGAAATGAAGATATGTTGTAATTTTATGGATTTATTATGCTCTCATAAGAGAAGTCACTGGAAATGAATTAAGCATTTCAAGCACCTTGTCAGCAGTCCACACTAACTTGTAAATACATATACTGAATAGGATAATTGTTAAAATCTTGGCCCCGTTTCATAAAACTTGTTATCAGTAACAACTGCCACATTTCTATAACAAATTTACTCTCAGCCAATTTCAGTATATTATAACTGTTACAGTTATTGCAACTTTTTACTGATAAAAAGTTTTATGAAACAGGGCCCTGGTGGTCTGGTGGAATCTCAAGCCTTTTACACACAGGATGCAGAAAAAAAAAAAACTTTTAAATAAGTACAGCACCAAAATAAAATGATAAAAGCCTAAAGGCCACCGCACACCTTACGATCGGTCTGCGATCCGATTTGAGAAGAAAATGTAATATCATTTGACTAATCATTTAAAAACCAAAAATATTTTTGACTGAGGGTCTGAATAGCCATACAGATAGTAAAATCGATAATATGACCTTTGCCAAGTTTTCTAGTCGGTGGAATGGCCAAATCGGCTCCGAGTCGCAGTGATGTCACAAAAATTGTACGGCTGCCTACGATTTGAAACTAATTTTGCCCTTATTCCCTGTAGAAAGCTGACTGCTCACCGAAACCCTATGATTAGTATTCATATTACTCTTCAGAACCTGAACTGGGTAGATTTCATTTGCTAAAATGCCAATTTTTAATGCAATAGCGATTTATTTCACAAATCGGATCGCAGACCGATCGTAAGGTGTGCGGTGGCCTTAATGTACTTCATATTTCTATAGCTTGATAAGTGCGTACCATAATGTCACCAGTCATGACACACCCTTGTAATACAGCTTCATTGCTGGAACACCCTGTGTCAACTGCCCTAGTCTCTCCGGAGCAAAATGAACGGATGTGATTGGCTTGCCGATATTGTACCCAAATAAATAAGGAAAAACTATGTGGCATTTCACTTGCTGCTGACAGAATGACGGCATGCAAAGTTCGTTTCCAAAGAGAATTATCTGCGGGGCTTTTTTATGTTGTGCTAATTTTTTTGTAAAACAAGAACTTCCTCTTTAGCAGACTGAAACAAAATTAATAATCTATACCATATTTTCTGCTTTCGATAACAGAGCTTAAGTTCCATAGATGTTGGCCAGATAATTTTTTTGCATGAAAAATACTTCAGAAATAAGTTATCTTTGTTCAAAGTTGGCTGTCTTGCTGAGAATGCTATGCTCCAGTCATGACGCACCATTCCTACAACATACAAATCATGACACAGGCAGCCCGACAAGCGCATTACATTGAATGTTATCCAAATGACGCCCAAAAAAAGCCTTCACTGCGCTCGTAGACCCGGAAGTGTCCCATAATGTCACTGACCTACAGTCACTCACACAATTTTCAGATCCACCATACGTTACTTGTTAGACAAGACTGCTACTGCATGCATGCAGAAGACGCACAATCAAAATGCGTGCGATGCCTGCACGCTTGTAGCGGTCTTGTCTAACGTATGGTGGATCTGAAAATTGTGTGATTGACTGTAGGTCGATGACATTACGGGACACTTCCGGGTCTACGAGCGCAGTGAAGGCTTTTTCGGGGCGTCGTTCGGACAACATTCAACCTACCGGTAACCATTAAAATTAATATTTCACATTTTTTTCCCAATATTTTTTAATTCTAGGGTAAAAAATGGGGTTTTAATATTCTAAAGCTACGGTGAAGAGGAGATGAGATAAGCTGGCTCACGGTAAAGGTGATTTTCAGGAGGTTCTTTAGACTCTAAAATGGCTGCTCTATTGCAGAGTGGGGTTAAAAAACCAGGCTCTGTGAAGAGTAGCGTCAGCTTTTTTTTTTTTTACTCTACAAAGAGCCTTCCAGGCTAATCTTACCTCTGGTGCTGTGAATTTGTCCCTTGGTCCTGCAATCACAAAGACCTTGGCACTGGTCAATCTATCATCTGTTATCTCATCTTTATTGCTGCAGAATGAGAAAGAAATGAAAAGCAATCAATAGCATGCCACGACAAAGAGTTCACATTTTACAGTAGGCTTGGATAAAACTCATGATTTAAAAATAAATACATAAATAAATCAATCAATCAGATTTATTTGATTTAATCGATTTGTTTTTGAAGTTGTTGCCCTGAATATCGTGCCTATAGAAAAGAAATAGATTATTTTGGTAGATCTACATATAATATCAGACATTATTTGGAATACAAAAACTCTTACTTGGATTAATTCTTAACAAAAATTTTTTAAAATTTAACTATGATTTTTAAGATAATTTTATTTAATTATTTTAAAAAATTTTCTGTTTTTTTATTTCTAATTTAGATTGGTGACTAAAAAAAAATCAAGGAACTCAAATCGCAATACATCAAGGTGATTTAAATAGTGCCAACCCTACATTGTACTTTAATTGGAGATGTAGGTGAACCCACTCAAGGGGCTCTCCACTATATTCTTATCTTTTTTTTTTTCTTTTTTTTTCAGTGGGTATGGACTGAATACTTTTAGGCCCAAATTCACAAAGGAGGTTTAGATTTAGACCATAGTTTATGCAGATTTTGTGGTATAAGTGCGCTTGATTTCATGCATGCACTTAGAAAGATCTGATAATGAATGCGCGTGATTGGCGAAGGGCGCAACATACATGCTAGTTGCTATGGTTTAGACCATGGTTAATGTAAATTTATGCACAGTTTATTTAAATTAATTAACATAAACCAGGCCCTAAACCATGGAACTAGCGTGAATTTTGCGCCCTTTGCCAATCACGTGCGTTCATTATTGGATCTTTCTAAGTGTACGCGCGAAATCAAGCGCACTTATACCACAAAATCTGCATAAACCATGGTCTAAATTTAAACCATCTTTGTGAATTCCGGCCTTAGGGTCTGTATACACAGTCCCCCTTTTAAAACGTCCAAAATACGGGCTCCAGATCTGAATCACATTCTCTACATACATGTACTTTTCATAAACATGTTTCATACGATTTAACATTATATGACATACTCTGTTTTTTAAAGATGATTGTCACAGTAGAAATGAAACCAATCCTCACCATGTACATCTACATCTATACAAAAAAAATTAGTTTTAACTTTGTGTCCTACCTGACAATTTTCCAGTTCGATCTGAGTTTCTTGTTGAGTTGTTTGAATCCATTCTGCGTTGAAAAGAGCTCCCTCTTGGACACATCAAAGATGATAGATGTCCGTTGACCTTTGTCCCCCACATCCTGTAGATACGGGTAAAGAAAACATCTTTGATATTTTTCGGCTGCCCCTCAGTGGGATATAAAGTATACATGTATTTGCACAGAGCCAGGCACTTAAAGGGAAATCCAACCTTAAAAGCAAGTTGCTTTGAAAAAAAGAGGACAAATCAGAGAAGTAGATCGGTGAAAGTTTGAATGAAATCGGACAATCAATAAGAAATCACTATACATGTACATATGGGAATTTCAAATTGGCCGATTGGAGTGAGATTTTAAAGAGCTGGATTTGAAAGGAAGTATTTGAAATATTTATCTTATTTTTCCCCCCATACCTTATGCGATAGAAAATGACTAGAATTTTTGTATTCGTCCCGCTTAGTGGTCAGTATGACCACTATTAGAAGTCTACTTGGTGTGGTATGAAATTAATATTCCAATTTCCATCCTAAAAATGTAGAATTTTAGAAGGAAGTATTTCTCGAAACTTTGCTGATTTATATTGGTGTTTTTACCTCTTCAACTCAGAGGTCATGACCATCGCCAAAATTGACACAGGCCCGCATAGTGAGGGTTCCGTAAGTGGACTCTATGACTAGACTATGTAAAGTTTTAGATGCAAACACTACTCCCTAGTGAAACAGAATCTCAGTCAAGATGGTCACCATCGCTAGTAAAATTAGTTAGACAGTCTAGATCTACATTGTCCTTTTTGAATTTTAGAATTTACTCTTCTGGGCAGTATCGTGAAATAGGTAGCATAAACCACTAGATCTAAACAAAATGACTTTCTGGCTATATCGTGGTAATGTTGAAGAAACCACTCGTTCAGTAGCCATGTTCGCATGCAAAAAAATAAATAAAGTGCAGAGTCTATTGACCATGGTCATGGACAGGGGTATGAGGAAACCAAAAAACAATTCATGTAACGCAATGAAGTGCTTCTGTGCGGAGTGAACAGGTGAATGGTGGTTTCCTCAACCACGATAATGCCGTCTTTTTACTTTAGTCGCTGGAAACATTTTAGTGCGTAGATTTAGGTCCCCCCATCATCGATCATACCACGCACTACCCCGGCGAAGCAGGGGTGCTTCCCGATGGAGCTCCGTTGAGTTTGTGTAGAGCTATCGTATAGCCAAGGATTGTATTTCCGAACAGATTGTATTACCGAACGTGTACAGGTAAGCGCCTAAAATGGGTTTTCATACGCGTGGGACTACGCGTATGAAAACCACACTACTGTCTGATACAAAGGTTGTGTCTTTTTCCCACTGGTTTCACACTTTCGGAAATACAGTATGATGGGGAGCCCCTTGTCTGCGCACCTAACATTTCACTTGAAATTGACAAGCTTTTCCTTTGAGATTCCTCTAATGACTGACCTCATTTTAATCCTCATATCCTAGATATCTAGAGTGTAACTGTGCCGAAAATCTGATTAAAATTCGAATAAGAACAATTTCATTTTCACAAGAATAGGCGACGCTGTCATTTTGACACTAAAAAAGGGAAGGTTCCCTTGTCTGCGCACTCATTCACTTAACACGCAGTTCGGGATATTTTGCATGAAAGGTGGCATTTTCAAGGCATGTGAGTAAAAATGCATAAAATAGACGTTCTTCACCAGTTTTTCTTCATTTTTTCGCTGATACATATCACTAAAATTGATATGAAGATGATTGTGTTTATTGCGTCTTTTGTGATGTTAGAATCGTGCAGTTACGCGTATGCGCAGACATGGGCACTGCGCAGACATGGGGCACCAAACCATACCTTTTTCAAGGGACCAAAACGCCGTGTCGTTGGGAAGGGGCTCACTCGGAAGGGAATATCGTATTAAATCTTTTGAAAATTCCATCAACTTCTTTTTCTGTAAGACTAGGACTTTGAGCATTCATTATTAAGTTTGACAGATATTCGTTTGATATTTTATTTGCTATCGTTGATTTTCTGAAAACTGGATCCACCGTCATACCGCATACGTACTGTATGGCTGGAGTGCCCAAGTCTGCGCAGTCCCCATGTCTGCGCACATGCGTAACTGCGCGATTCTGATAAAACAAAACACGCAACGAACACTAATTTTTCATCCTTAATATTATAACAATTGGTATTCATGCAAAAAACGAGTCAAAATGATGTAAAAAGGTCTCATTTCAGAAATTTTATTCTCAAGCCTCAAAATGTTGTCTTTCACGTCAAAACTCCCGAACAGCGTGTAAAATGAATGAGTGCACAGACATGGGCACCATTGTTTTTTTATTTAACACTGAAATGACACGGCCGCTGTTTCTTGTGAAAATGGCATTGTTCTTGTTCTAATTTTGATGAGATTTTTTGCAAACTTACTCTTTAGAATATCAGGAATGATATAAAACTAAGCTTTAGAGGAATATTAAAGAAATTCTTGTTCATTTTCAGGTCAAATCTTAGGTGCGCAGACATAGGGCTCCCCATCATACTATAATCATACACACTATCGGTTGTCAACAACGCCTGTACTTGGATACCATTTTGCAATCGGGTTTTCTCCCATCAATAAACCCTCAATTGAATCGCAAGAAACATTTAAACAATTTATCAATATTGCAGATACGTAATTATTATAATAAACAAGGAAAGGTAATACAAAAGTGTAATAATTTAATGAAACTAAAACCTCACCCTTGTGACCGGCGCCATTTTTCACAGTAATAAAGAATGTCAATTGTCGATGTACTACGTTCGTTGGTCCAGACGTTGCGTCGAGAATTCAATCTTTTCTCGAGCTCGCGAGATCGAGATCATAATCAAAGAAAGAATGCTATAAGCAATTGGCCGCAGATGGCGTTTCTCAAAGTTTTGTTTTGTTTCGGAGGGCATACTGGTATGATCGAATCTCTTTGGTTTTGTTCCGTTTGGCTTTCATGAAAAGCATACAGGGGCGGATCTAGCTTTTTTCCAAGGGGGGGGGGTTGAGGGGGAGGGTGTGGGAGGGGGGTATCCCCCCTCCCACAGTAGGGAGATTTTTCATTTCTAGGGTTGCTAGCTTGCGATTTTAAGCATACTTGCATGCTCTATTTTTTTCTCTTTTTTGCCCAAATAAATGTTTACTTGGCAGCCCAAGGGGGGGGGGGGGGGTTAAACCCCCTAAACTCCCCCCCGTAGATCCGCCATACATGTATTTTTATGCCCCTATACAGCTTCCTTTTCTATTAATTTATGTATATAGGCATGCATGTGTAGATCATGCGCTTACCGGGGGGGGGGGGATTGTTCTAGGTGTTTAAACACCCCCCCCCCCTTTGGTGTTAAATAAAACACCCCCTTAGAAAGAAAGCAAAAGCTTATTTTTGACGCCAAAATGCTGATAACCTTTTTTGAGTTAAGAAGACACCAAGAAAGTGTTGATAATTTTTTTTTTGGGGGGGGGGGTGTTGTTTTTTAGCTTGTCAGAAAATTTTTGAGTAAAAAGACACCCCTAAAAGGACACGCAAAAAGTGCTGATAATCTTTTTTTTTTTTTTTTTTGCTTGCTTGCTTGCTTGTCTTCTTCTTCTTCTTCCGTTGAGTACAGTCCTCTTTGCAGAGTATAGTCGTACTTGATTGTTGAGGCCGCAATCACAAGAACACATGACATTGAGTGCAGTGAAAAAGAACTAGGCTACTGTGCGAGTAAAAAGATGCATCTCAACTAGAGAGCTAACGGAGGGTGAGTGGTGCAAGACGGCTCCGGAAAGATTCAGTAGACGGAGCCGAAACCACTGTTGCAGGCAGGACATTCCAAGCAGATAGCGCTGGGGAAGAAGCTGTACTGGTAGGAATGGATTCTGCAGTGTTGTTGTTTGAATTGTAGGTGATGTCCTCTGGTTGAGTCGGAAGAAGGTTACAAGAAAGGCGGCGCAGCTGGAATGGCAGTTAGTCCATTGATGATTTTATACAGCATGATGACCTTGCTGTGGGCTTGTCGTTCATGGAGAGTTTGCCACTGTATAGATCTTTCAGCATTTGTGTGACACTGCTCTGTTGGTTGTAGTCAGCCTTCACAAATCTGGCTGCACGCCGCTGGACCATTTCGATCTTGGAGGTGAGCTCTTTGGTAGAGGGTCCCAAACTGAAGAAGAGTACTCAACAATTGGGCGGACATAGGTCTATATATGCTTGCTCCTTTATGCTAGCAGGGCATTTCCTCAGATTGCGTTGAAGGAAGCCAAGTGTGCTGTAACTCTTCTTACAGATGGAGTGAACATGAGGTTTCCAGCTGAGGTTTCGGTGGAGGATGACTCCAAGGTACTTTGCTTCATCAAGCGTACGGAGGGCGGTCCTATGGATGGAATAAGGGAATGCTCCGATGATAGGTTTTCTCTTGTTTGAAATCCTCAGCACCTCACATTTGTCGACATTAAAGGACATGAGCCATTTCCTCTCCCATTCCTGAACATTTGCGAGATCCCTATGTAAGGACTCAATGTCATCAGAAAATTATGGAGTAAAAAGACAAGCCCCTTTAAAAAAAAAAATCCTGCATGGGTAAGCCACTGGTGTAGATGGCTTGGTTTGATCATAAATTATCCTTCGAATTTCTGAGAAGATGTTGATAATTTATGAGGTTTTCAAAGCTCTAACTTTAGTAATTATCCATTTAGATTTGCGATAGTTTTTCTCAAACACTTAAAAAGTAAGTTAATTCTTTGTTTTAAATTTGTTAGAGGTGAATTGCCTCTTTGTCCCTGTCTCTTCATAATACACGCTAGTGACCCCCGCCCCTCCCTCCATTACCATGCCCCTTCGCAGAAAATCCTCAAATTTATTTACAGAAATCATAAAAATAATAAATAAATGAATAATAAGATAAATAAATATATAAAACTGAAAAGATAACTTTATTCGATATGAAATCCACGTGTTGGCAATTATGAAAACACACACATACACGCACACGCAAATGTGTCTTTATATATGATATATAGACGAAAATATTGTATAAATAATCCTCCGTCACGGACGATAGATAGAATAAAGAAACCGGTTACTGTGAATTTGGCAATCTTGTTTTTTTTTCATTCCGTTTCTTTTGAGCTAAACAATGGATGACGAATACCGTGAGAGGGTAGAAAACCATGATTTTCTTCCATATAGGGCTTCATCAGGAAATGATGAAATTTATTTGAAAATCATCCAACATAGAAACGCAGTGCTATATATATGGCTAGAGTGCCCAAGTCTGCGCAGCGCCCTTGTCTGCGCACACGCGTAACTGCGCGATTCTAAAGAAACAAAACAAGCAACGAACACGAGCTTTTCATCTTTATTATAGCGATAAATATTCATGCAAAAAACGAGTCAAAATGTTGAAAAAAGGTCTTATTTCAGACATTTTATGCACAGGCCTCAAAACGTTGTCTTTCTCGTCAAAACTCCCGAACTGCGTGTAAAATGAATAGGTGCGCAGACATGGGCACCATTGTCTTTTCAATGTCAAAATGACACGGCCGCCGTTTCTTGTGAAAATGGCATAGTTCTTGCTCTAATTTTGATGAGATTTTTTGCACACTTACTCTTTGGAATATCAGGAATAATATGAAATTAAGCATTAGTGGAATATTAAAGAAATTCTTGTTAAATTCTAGGTTAAATCTTAGGTGCGCAGACATAGGGCTCCCCATCATACATATAGTCGCACAACCAAGCAAGAGTGTAGTACATAGGATATAGTGCAAGGAAAAATAAGAAACAAAAAAAAAAATGGTAGATATCGATGAAAAAACACAAACACACTAAAAAGCAACAACAAACAAACGAACAAAAAGAAGAGAGAAAATGATATGAAAGAAGATAAAGAATGAGAAAGATAAGAAAGAGAATAGAAAGAAAGAAATAAAGGTGACAGAAAGGTGGAAGAGAGAGAAAAAAAAAAGAGAGGGGGAGAGAGGAGGCAAACAGGAAGGGAAAATGACTCAGAGAAAGAGAGAGAGAGAGAGAGAAGGAGAGAGAGATAAAGGTTGGAAAATGATCCACATGTAAGGAGCAAAGACGAAGAAAGGGGAAGAAGAGAATAGAGAGGGAATACAAGTAGTTAAAAAATAGAAAGATATAAAAAGTAGAAAAAGGAGAAAACGAAAAGGAGAGTGAACAAGTCTGACGGGGATAGGGAGGGAGGGAGAGAGAGAGAGAGAGAGAGAGATGGTGTTAGATTAACACCCAGGATTTTGCAGTATTGTCACAACCTTACTGGATCCGAACACGTTTCTATATAGCAACCTGATAAACATGATAAATGATTCAGTGTTGACAAGGGCGGTGGCAAAGTGGCAGCAGTTTAATTATTTGCATTCCTTATGCAAAATACCGACTCGGAGCTGACTTTCGCTCAAGCTCGTTGACTTCGATAAAATAAGTCTATCGACTCAATGAAAATGTGATCGTCAGATTGTCAGGGTGTCAAAATTGTTTTCCTAGTTTTCAAGATTCAATATTCCACTTTTACTGCCCATTCATATACCTAATAAGAAGTGTTTGCGAAATGGCCATTATTCTGCTCTCCCCGAGATTATTATATGTCGACGTTGTCTAATTGCTTGCTAATTTTTATATGTACTTGGGTTGTCAAGTTTGTCACCGTTTTTCAACGACTCAAAGGAATGCAGACGATCTTTCTGTTCACTTTTGGAAACTGAATAAAAAATGGTAAGTTTTTATCATCTTGAATTTATTACTCGACCCATAACGAGACTGTAAAACGTATGTTTATTGCTAGCACGGTTCTGTTATTTTTGGGTTCTTAGTGGAAATTCGTGCCCGATCATGTAATGTGATGTTCACAAGATTTTTTTTTTATTCAAAGGCGTATAAGTTCAACCATAATGCAAGTTCCTTGTTGACTGGTGGCTGGCTGACAAAGCCATTGTCCAAACACCAAACCGATTGTTTTTGACAAGCAAGTGAACCAGGGGCGGCGATTTCCTGTCACGGCCAGTGGGGAGGGGGGGGGGGGAACGAGACTGGCTTCCGAGGGGGGATTCTTTGATAGTTTAACGCCCCCCCCCCAAAAAAAAAAACACAAAAACAAAAACAAAAACAAAAACAAAAACAAAAACAAAAAAAAAGAAAAGAAAAGATTTTTTTTTCTTTTTCTTTCTTTTCTTTTCTTTTGTTTTTTTACATTTGCAATACAAAAAATTGCATTCTGGCGGATTCCTCTGTGAGTTATTTTCATTATTTTGCGTGGTCACATAGCGACCGAGGGAGACAATTTGGGGGTTGGAACAGCGTTTTTTAGAGCACTTTCGATCACACAGGCAAATCAAAGCGTTAACAAATTGTTGTTTTTTTTTCTCATTTTCTCGTTCCCCGTCCCCTTGAATTTGCTGACCCTACAGTAGGTCCTACAGTGGGAGGAGACATTGTCTGTGGAAAAAAAACCCCCAAAAAACAGGGGAATATCTGCTTAAACATATTACAGTTTAGAGAGCTGCAATGTTGTAAAATACCAGTATATGAGAGGGAGCATAGCAAGAGCCTGAACAGGTTGTTGCAGACTGACTATTTGCTTTACACTTTTTTCAGACTTCAAAGTTTCCGGGGGGCGATCTCCTCCCCCCCCCCCCCCCGAAAACAGTGATCGCCGTCCCTGTGAACCAACCAGAAATTTGGCTCAAAGTTTTCGAGTATGGGGCGCATGATCCTGGAAACCTAACTAATGGGGTCGAAAGCAAATTAAGTACTCTTTCAGATATTATTATTATTATTATTATTATTATTATTATTATTATCGTTATTATTTCTATTATTATTATTATCATTATCATTATTATTATTTTTATTATTATTATTATTATTTTTCTATTATTATTATTATTATTATTATTATTATTATTATTATTATTTTTCTATTATTATTATTATCATTATTGTTATTATTATTATTGTTATTATTATTATTATTATTATAATTATTGTTATTATTATTATTATTATTATTATTATTATT
The DNA here is from genome assembly GCA_025618425.1 of Heliocidaris tuberculata. Lineage (NCBI taxonomy): Eukaryota > Metazoa > Echinodermata > Echinoidea > Camarodonta > Echinometridae > Heliocidaris > Heliocidaris tuberculata. Next base: position 31,826,783 of record CM046841.1, read on the forward strand.
ATTATAGGAATTTCACTGCAAACATATAGTCTACTTTACAGGAATTTTATGAAGTTGGGTTTTCCTTTTTAAATACCCGGTATGTGTGAGTCAATAAAAAGGAAACTCATAATCAAAGCCCGATATCATAAAAAGTGAAATCGCTGAAGCGCAGTATTGGCATGGTTGATAGGCTGTTAACCAAAATTTGAACATGAAGGACCGAGCACTGGCCTATTTTAAAGACGAATTTGCCCAAGTTTGGGCTGAGTGGTGTTCAGGGATTATTTTCATTATTAGTGAGTGCATTCAACCGAAATGGAGACCATAATTCAACCAACCTTGGGTTGCCCATCCATTTCACTCAAAACTTGGGCAGTTGCAAATTTGACATGAATCAGGAACAATGTTACTGTTCAGCCGAACATGGTCGGATGTTATTGATCAAGGTGTCAAATTAAAGGAAACGTGATAGGCTACAATGTGAGAATCTGATTATATCTATATGTATTGACTGTAACGATATTTAGGGTTGATTCTGGGTTTCCTCTTTATTGACTCACTGTATTTTGATGCATTAATTATTGTGCATCCAAGCATAGCTTAAATACCTAAACCAGTGATTATTTGTGTCTTAGCTTCCAATAAATAAAAAATTAGGACCAGTCAAATTGATCTCTATGACAAGCCAAAAACTGCAATTTTCTTTGAAAATTTCGAGGGTAGCATATAATTATAATCATATATTTAGAATGCTTGATTTATGCTCAAAATCTTGATATACATGCACGACCACCATATACCTTTCAATTTAAAGGTGCCATATCTAATCCTTTAACTGTATTGATTGGGTCCGTTTTTATTTTCCATCTATGTAAGTAGTTTATCAAACTATATATCTCATGGTTATGTGGATATGCATGCGGACGATACCACTTTAACTGTAAGTGGACGTAGCGTAGCTGAGGTTGACCAAAAACCTACTTTCGCAGTAGAAGAATTAATGGTATGGATTCATCAAAACTGCCTTGTACTAACATGACTAAACACAGAGAAGACATTGCGTAATAGCTTCGGTGCATGCTAGTAACATCCTTCAATGTTTCTATAAATGGAAAAGTATTAAAAAGAGTTAATGTCGCCAAATTTCTTGGTATATTAACTGATGAAGAACTAAATTGGTCCAAACTCGTTGACAAAGTAACAAAAGTAACGCAAAGAAATGTCAGTGTAATAAAACGAGCTAAGGATTATATACCATTAATATCTTTAAAGATGCTGTATAATGCACTCGTATTGCCGCAGCAGCCTTACGTTGATTATTGTTCTTCTGTGTGGTCAAATCGATATCAGGAACAAACGGATAAACTTGAAGAAAGTAAAAAACGAGCTGCTAGAATAATTTCAAACAAAAGTTATGAGACTCCATCAAGTGAATTAATTAGCAATCTAAAATGGATGCTAATTGAGAAATGTTTTGAACATCAGCGTGTTACTACATGTACTATATGATGTTCAAGTGTACACATAATAAATTTTGGCACCATCCTATTTACAAGAAAGTTTAATTAAAGAAAGTGACATTCATCATTATCATACGAGGCAGACAGATGAAGGTTTACTTTCTATGCCAAAGTATAAAAAAAGAAAGCTTTAAACATAGCCCCCTCGTATCTTCAATTATATGGAATCAGTTGGAAAGATCATTAAAAAAGACAAGCTCTGCGAGCACATACGTTCAAAAGACCTTGCTATATCTGTTCCCAATAAGATAAAATGACAAGAGGAATTTTATTTACTCTCTTAGCTGAAGTTTTACTCTCATTCCTTATTGCATTTCAACGCATCCCTTAATTTGATCGTAAAATCAAACGATCGGTTTGATTCGTTTACAGAACAACATGGTAAAATGCGATATTCATATTCGTTCTTATTGCTAGGAAAAATTCACTTGATGCTTTTTTATTTTGTCTTCATCAGAAATATGTATTTTTAAATTTTTGTCCTGATTTGCAAAACATGTTTGATGGTTTGCTTCTTAGCCTAAAAATGTAGGATGACAAAAAGCTTTTCAAACTGAATGATCTCATGCATATCATTCATTATCAGTAATAAATATATTTGTATTTTTACTGTTATTTAAGAGACACTGTACATTCGGTTTCTATACTACATGTACATTACATGCAATCATTGTATACTCATTGAATAAGTTTACTATCCTGTAATAAGTTTTGTAAATATGTGTATAACAATTTTGGTATCCAAAGTGTGTTTCCGTACTGAGCTAAACTAGTCTTTATACTTTTTGTATATACTTTCAAAATTATAATATTGCCTTTTCAAAATTACTGATATATCCATGGTTATTTTTCAACGGATTTTAGAAAATAATTACTGTCTATGCATAAGTATGACGATATGTTCAGATACTAGAAATGTGCAACAACATTTTCCTTAAAAAAAAAAAAAAAAAAAAAAAAACACACACACACATTCATTAATAGGATACTAAATACTCTGTATATATAAATATATATGTATCTTCTTATGTATTTTTGTTAAGAGTTTATTTTCATGATTTTGTTGACTATTATTGTTACTTATTATTGCTATCAGGGCCTCATGGAAGTTCACCACTATTGGTGATATGAGTCACCCTGTCCGAATATCATAAATAAATTAATAGATAAATAAGTAAATGGCGCTTGTCAGTCATTCAATTTTGAATATCTACGCCAGTATGCATCAAGTCGCGTCAATGATGCATGCACGTCTGTACTATTTTGCGGGATTATAGGGGAGACTCATGACAAGCTGTCGACACAAACCGTTGTTTCATGCCTTTCCGACTTTCAACAACGGTGTATTAAGCCTACAGACAAGCTTTATATTATAGGGGATTTTTTTCTTCTTCTTCTTATAAATGCAGGCCGAGGAGCGAGGTCTACGTGTGGTGCAAAACATCAGTTTTGCATTCTTATTCCTCGGTATGTAGTACTTTGATTACATTTGATCGTAATGGTAACAGGCGGGGGCTGGAAGGTCTGTAGTCACCTCCCTCGCTTCGCTACCTCATGCTTTATGTATGTACTGATTAATACTTATGAGACCAATCTGGGTAAAAATGGCATATTAAAATTTTATTATTATTATTATTAGGTGGTCTGTCATAGACAGATCACCTTTTAATTTCGTCAGAATTTTCTTATTATCTTTATTTTTATCCTCAAATTTTGTACGCACGATATCTCAAAATTGACAAGATCAATTTCCGTGATTTTCATACCAGTTATAAAGCCTATAACGAAGTAGTCAATGGAAACTTTTCAAGGTCACCAGGTCATCATAACGTCATCCAGGCGCCATTTTGTGAAATCACATTATCGATCATATCTTCATAACCAGTCATCAAAAATGATCCATATTTGATACACATGAACTTCAGGTCAAGGGTCAACGTAAAATGTCATGAAAATTCGCGCGCGTATCATGACGCGCACGTACGCGCGCGTCAAATTTTAAAAATGCTCAAAATCACTTTCTAATCAAATCAGAGTACGGTTCGTGTCATTTTAAGCATTTCAATTTTTTCTGTACGTGCGCGTCTGCGCGCCCGTTATGCACGCGCACAGCACGTACGGAAGGTAAAAATGCCGTTTTTTGCATGGTTTGAATTCCTTACACTATTCTTGACAATTTCCAACTATTTACAGTTATTCTCGACCTTCCATAATGCCGCATGCGCGCGTCAAACTTTAAAATCCGTGCGCGCGTCAATGGGCAATATAATGTAAAAAGTGGTAAAAACATGCCTATCTATAATCCGCCATAGCTCGTCAGAACCCCCAAATTTTATTACATATTTCGAAAGCCAGTAAGTTGTAGATCTGAATTCATGCATAATTTTGGCCACTCAAATGTTGTGAAGTCATCATATTTGCCTATGAACTCAAAAATTCGATTTTGAAAAAATGACGTCATAATTTTTGTATTCATTTGACAATATTTCAGTAATAGGTTGTCGATTTTCTTCCAAATTTTGATATATGTTGTAGCTGAGACAATTCTCTACAAGATCAGTCACCACAATTTTTCATTTTGACAAAGGCATCATGGCGTATTTTTGCGATTAAAGGAGGCATGTCAATTTTTCTCATTTTGCGTGTATTCTCTATAGGAGATGACTTTTTCTCAAATCTTGATTCTACATTCCCGTCTTCTTTGAGCAGTATCTTTGTAATTTCTGCTCGATTTTCTTCCAAATTTTAGTATGTTATAGCTGAGACTATATGCTTTCATAAGTGTGTCCTCCAATTTTTGATCAGATGTCGGGATCATGCCCATTTTTTAACTACAAAATGTGATTTCAAAATCCCGTATTTCGTTTACGTGTTATCTCTATTGGAAATATTTTGGTCCATTGGTAAAGCACTTGCCTCCCATTCCGGCGACCCCGGATCGATTCCCGGTGGGACCATTTTTTTTTTCTTTTTTTTTTCCACTTTTTTTTTTTTTTGCCTTTCATTTTACCATCTTCTTCGACTACTATAACATATACCATCACAAACAATGTAATAAACTGCCTAATTTTGCGTGTTATGTCTATTGGAAAGTAGTGTGCAGTAGTTTGTGTACAATCTCATTCCCATAATCTCCCACATGTCCTGCAATATCAAATCGTCCAGTTCGTTATCACGATTTCTCAAAATCGGCTCAGTCAATTTTCTTCATATTTTCGTCAGTCATCAGTCCTAATAAGGTCAAGTTCCCACATCTTTTTCAAGGTCATCAGGTTATCGTGACGTCATGCAGGCGCCATCTTGTGAAAATCAAGTTCTGGTCGTATCTTCATAACTAAATGTCATTTCTTTTTCATATTTGGCATGGTTAAGGTCACTGTCATTCCAGTCAAGGTCTTTTCGTTAAACGCGCGCGTACGCGTCCGTACGCGCGTCCGTACGCGCGTCCGTGCGTGCGCAAAATTTAGAAATGATCCAAATCCTCCCAAATTCATTTTGGACACGTTTTATGCCATTTCAAGCACTTTTCAAAAAATCGCCCCTAAAAGTGAACCTGAATGGGCACTATGCGACTTCGGTTATCGTGCTTATTATCATCATTATTGTTGTCATTATGATCATCATTATCAATATATCATTATCGTCATTGTTATCACTTATATGACCATCTTATCATCATTTTCGTCAACATTATCATGATTATTATCTTGCAGAAATATTATCACATCTGACAAAGCAATATGCCACAGGGACAGACCACCTAATTCGTCTTCAGTGACGAATTAAATTTCTAGTTATTATTATTATTATTATTATTATCATTATTATTATTATTATTATTATTATTATTATTATTACTATTACTATTATTATTATTATCATTAATATCATTATCATTATTATTATTATTATCATTATTAGGTGGTCTGTGAGTCGTAGACAGATCACCTCTTAATTTCGTCAGAATTTTCTTTATTATTATTCTTTATTTACGCCACTTTTTGTGAGCGTGATTTCTCAAATTCGGCTTACTCAATTTTCATCAAATTTCATTCAGTTATTATGGCTATCATGGTCAAGTGCCGGGAAACTTTTCAGGGTCATCAGGTCATCGAGACGTCATCTAGGCGCCATTTTGTGAAATCACATTATCGATCATATCTTCATAACGAGTCATCAAAAATAAACCATATTTGACACCAGGGGCGGCGCTACAGGGGGGGCAGAGGGGGTGACCGCCCCCTATGATTTTTCAAGTAGTGAAAAATGAAAAAAAAGAAGAAAAAAGAAGAAAAGGAGGAAGAAAAGGGAAGAAAAGGGAAGAGAAGGGAAGAAAGAAGAAAGAGGAGTATTAAAAGAGAGGTCTTAAACATATAACTCTATATTACCCCTGTTATTTAATGGAGAAAAAATATGACGTCATCTTTAGGTCGTCAAGCCCCTCCTATCAAAATACCCTGGCGCCGCCCCTGTTTGACACACATGAACTTCAGGTGAAGAGTCAAGATAACATGTTATCAAAATCCGCGCGCGCGTCAAAATTTAAAAATGCTCAAAATCATCTCAAATTCATTTTGCACACGTTTCAGGCCATTTTAAGCATTTCAAAATTTTCCATGCGTGACCTGACCGTCCGCGCGCGCGCACCGCGTACGGAACGTAGAAACGCCGTTTTTTCGCATGGTTTGTATTCCAGACACTATTCTTGACAATTTCCAACTATTTACAGTCATTCTCGACATTCCATAATGCCATACGCGCGCGTCAAACTTTCAAATTCGTGCGCGTGTCAATGGGCAATATAATGTAAAAAGTGGTAAAATCATGCCTCTCTTGAATCCGCCATAGCTCGTCAGAAAGGCTGGCCCCCCCCCCCCCCCCAATTTTTATACATATTCTGAAAGCCAATAGGTTGTAGATTGGAATTCATGAAAAAAAATTGGTGGTTCGAGAGGTCGGAACGTCAATTTAAACATGTCATACAATCCATGGACATAAATTATCAGCTCCTGGTGATTACACGGCCGGTACTCTCGTTGAAACTCGCTTGCAATTCGGTAAATTGGTTCGCCATTTATATCATGTAATTTATACTACGTGTCTACTATAGTGGTGATGAAAAAAAACATTAATTCCAAAGCAAATTATTTCCTTTAACAAACAAAAAAAAAATTCTTTCTTTTTATTTTTTATCCCGCACATCTTGCGGTTATGATGAATTTGTTTCCATATCATCAAATACCTCTCGCTATCTCGTATTTTGTTTATCCTATAGCATGATGAAATATATGCGAGTGTGTAACTATATAGGTATATGTATATCCATATGTTTTCTTAGCACTTTCCGTATTTCATAAGGCGATATTTTCTTTTTTTTCATCAATTGCTAATTATGGGGAGACCGATGTATAATTATGTTAACCTCCAGGAAAGAGGAACATGAAATTCCTCCTGAATCTCACTTGTCTACTTTTCATTTTCATTCCACTTTCATCATCATACTACTCCATCTACTTTACACCATTCCCCTCTCTCTACTCCTCCACACTGTACAGCTAATCTATTTCTACAATATGTCCATTCTGAAGAAGATACCATTCCCGAAAACATGCTCTCAGAGTCATCATAAACACTGTTTCGAAGGAAACTCACCTTGCTGGCGCGAACGTTGATCCAACTATTTGTATTTGTATTTTGTATTTGTATTTATTTATTCTCCGAAATTCACAATAAAAAACAAATGAGCATAGGAACATAAATAGCAAAATATACATAAACATACAAAACGAATATATCATACAAGGTAAAAGAAAAGAAGAACAAAGATAATAAAAATCGGAAGGACACCCAGTTCAGCTATGTCCATGGACATCACTGTTCTTCCATGGGGTCCAAAGTGATTATTTTATATTTATATAACAGGAACACGTAATTGGATTTTTGAAATAATTAACAGAATTCTTGCAGAAATTTCCAAAGAAGAAGAAGGGGAAAGAAGAATTAATTAAGGGGTGGGGTGAAAAAAAAAATCCAGTATCCAATTCAATTTTTACAGATCAGGGAAGAAGGCATTGAGCCTATGTAAGAACACTTTGAGACTACACGGGACCTTAAGATTTGCGGGGAGATTATTAAACTGAGAAGCATATCTGTATGAGAACGAACGTTTACAATAGTCTGTTTTTGGTTTTGCTAACATTAAGTTTTCATGGGACCTGAGAGAATAATTGTATTGGCTACTAGTACGTTGAAAAAAAGTTTTTAAATACGGAGGGGCAAAATCATTTAAAGCCTTGAAAACCATAGTACTGAGATGACAGCGACGTCTAATTGTTAAGGATTTCCAACCCAATCGAGCATGCAACTCCCGGATAGACACATGACTGTACGGACTAATTACTAGTATAAGTCTACATGCTCTGTTTTGTAGTGTCTGTAATGAGTCGATGTATTTTGCACAGGCTGATCCATAAACTATATCACCATAGTCAAAAATTGGAAGAATAATGGCATTATACACAATTTTCATATTAGTCAGATCAATAGAATGACGTAATCGAGCCAATAAGCGTATAAGTTTACTTATCCTAGAACACATATTAGCAATATGTAGATTCCACTTTAAACTTGGATCTAACAACATACTGTTATCTGGTAATGAACCGGACTGTCAATATTACACTCCACAACATTTTGTATCGCAATTTATTAATAATCACAGCAGTAAAACTTCATTTAGTATCCTACACTGTAATGCAAGAAGTCTCAATAAAAACTTTGAACATATTGAAAATCTACTGTACACTCTAAAGAATTTTCCTTTCTCTGTAATAGGCATCACCGAAACATGGCTGAATAAATATTCCCCTCCCCTATTTAATATAGATCAATATACAATGCTTCGAACAGATCGTGCATCAGGTAGAGGAAGTGGTGTTGCTTTATATATTCATGACGAACTCAATTTCAAATCAAGGCCTGATGCTCACATTGAAGGAATGGAATCAACTTTCATAGAAATTGAAAATAATAATGAAAAAAATATTATTATCGGTGCAATATATAGGCCCCCAAACAGTCACCTTGAATCATTCTATGATAATCTTGAAACATCTTTGAATATACTGTCTCAACAAAATAAGGAAATATACATATTAGGTGATTTCAATATAGACATACTGCCTTCCCAAATGAGTAACAACGGTACGACTTTTCTAAATATATTATCCTCACATGCATTATACCCTCAAATAAATAAACCAACTAGAATAAACGCTACTTCCGCTAGTATACCTTAATCGACAACATATTCACAAAGGCACTAAACAAAAACTTAAACAATGGCCTTATACTCTCAGAAATATCAGAACATTTACCAATATTTTCATTATATTATAAATCCCGTTTTAGAAACAAGGATGTTGAAAATATCATGTATAGAAAATTAAATTCTGCTAATATCGAATGTTTTCAAAATAGCCTAAGAAATGAAGATTGGACAGAGATCTATGATATCAAAGACGCAGAACAAGCATATGAATGTTTTAACTGCATACTTTTATTTTACTATAACAACAACATACCGTTAACCAACAATCGACCATCCCAGAAAATTTTTTAAAAACCGTGGATTACTAGAGGAATAATGACATCTATTAAGAAGAGAAATCAACTCTATAAATTATCTATTCGCAGTCCGTTGGCTCGAAACATAAGTAATTACAAAAAATATCGTAATGTGTTAACCAACATAATAAGGACTTCACGGAAACAGCATTATTCACAACAATAAGAAAAAGCTAAAGGCAACATGAAATCAACATGGAATTCTAATAAATGAAATTATTGGGAAACAAAAAAAACAATCACTCGCAGACTCCAAAACTTATTGATAATGGCCAAGAAATCAAGGACCCTACAAAAGCGCCAAATTTATTTAATTCATACTTTATCAATATTGGTCCAAACTTATCTTCCAAAATTGATAGCAACAACACTCAATTTAAGCGATTTCTTTTTAACTCCTTTGAAAAAAGCATTTTTCTCAAACCAACTGATACTACTGAAATTATTCATATAGTTAAATTGTTAAAATCTAGTAACTCATCCGGTTACGACGAAATTAGTACGAATCTTCTAATGAAAATTATTGACTTTATAAGTAAATAAATTTCATACATTTTAATAAAACACATAACCAAATCGATTTACAAAACAAAATTTTTATCGATGGTCTACCTATATCTAAAGAAACAAAGTCAAAGTTTCTTGGAGTGACCATTGATGAAAACCTAAGTTGGATACATCACATAAAGAATATCAACACCACCATATCACGAGCTGTCGGCATTCTATTTAAACTTAAATACATTCTACCAAATAATATACTCTTTATGCTTTATAATACATTAATTCTCCCCACATATCATATTGCAACATGATTTGGGCAAATACTGCCAAATACAAGATTAATCCAATACTTTTACTGCAAAAGAAAGCACTACGTATATGCACGGGCTCACACTACAGAGAGAACTCCGACCCGTTATTCCATAAACTCAACACCCTTAAAGTCTCTGACATAAATACACTCCAAATAGCCCTACTTATGTTTAAAGTCTCTATACATCAAGTTCCATCTCCACTTAGCGATATGTTTATGCTCAACAGAAGTATTCACTCATACCCAACCCGTTACGCTAATAATTACCACTTAAATAATCCTAAAACTTTATTAGCACACAAATCTATTAGACATACCGGTCCCGATATATGGAATTCAATACCAGATGCAGTCAAGTCACACACTACTCTCTATTCTTTCAAGGCAGCCGCCAAAAAGTACCTCGTCAAACAGTATGATGCCTCTGGGCGTAAATGACATATTACATCTTCTTTTCTCCTCTTTCTCCCTCTTTCTTTCTTCATCCTCCCCTCCTCCTTTTCTCTCTCTCTCTCTAATATCTCTTCAACACAGTCCACTTTTCTACTTACTATCCTCTCCTATTTATGTTTTCTTCCTCCATACATCTCATCTCATCCCCATCCTTAATTAACTTCTATTACTTTGAATACAACGAAAAGTCTTTTTTCTTCCTTTTTTTATCTTTTCCTTTTCTTTTTTTTAATATCCACTTTCTTTAGTATTTCCAATTTTTTTGTATAGGATTGTCACTCCATCAAGCTTTGCTTATGTGACAATCCTTCTTTATGATTCATTTACGTTCATTATACAATGCAATTACTCTATTTGATAATGTATTAATATTTGTTTATTATGTTGTAATTCAGTTTGTAAAATATGTTTGAAGAAAAAAAGGATCATAAAGATAAATAAATAAATCAAATCAAATCAAATTATATTTGCATATGAACTCCAAAAAAAATGTTTTCGAAAAAATGACGAAATAATTTTTGTATTCATTTGACAATATTTCAGTAATAGGTTGTTGATTTTCTTCCAAATTTTGATATGTTGTATCTAAGACAATTCTCTACAAAATCAGTTCCACCATCTTCATTTTGACAAAGGAATCACGCTGTATTTTTACGATTAAAGGAGGCTTGTCAATTTTTCACATTTTGCGCGTGTATTCTCTACGGGACATGACTTTTTCTCAAATCTTGATTATGCATTCCTGTCTTCTTTGAGCTGTATCTCTTTTTTTTCGGCTCGATTTTCATCTAAATTTTAGTATGTTATAGCTGAGACTATAAGCTTTCATAATGTGTGCCCTCTAAATGTTGATCAGATGTCGGGATCATGCCCCCTTTTTAAGTACAAAGTGTCATTTGAGAATTCCGTTTTTCGCCTAAGTGTTATCTCTATTGCAATATCAACAATATCAAATGTCCGATTTTCTGTGATGCAAGTCTTAATCCATTGTCAACATTATCAGAATTACCATCTTGCACAAATATTATCACATCTTACTAAGCAATTTGCCGAATGGACAGACAGACCACCGAATTCGTCTTCAGTGACGAATTAAATGTCTAATTATTATCATTATTATTATTATTATTATTATTATTATTATTATTATTATTATTATTATTATTATTATCATTATTGTTATTATTGTTATCATTACTATTATTATTATTATTATTATTATCATTATTATTACTATTATTATTATTATTATTATTATTATTATTATGTATACAAGAAAGCGTCCATTTTTTGCTCGCACATTTCGCCCGCTCGTCGAATTTTAAAAATAGGAAAGCGCGGTTAGCGCCCGGTGAAATTGTGTTCGTATGACTCTTTTTACTCACTTCTCTTTGCGGGGAGGGGGGGGGGGGATTTCTTTTTAATGTCACTGTGAAAAAATGTGAGAACAACTTTGCTGTTATTGATGTTGTTGTTGGAGACTTGAGCCCCGTCCCTCCACCTTCCAGGTATAGAGAATCCTACATTCAGCACTGATGCTCTTTTTTTTCTTTTTTTCTTTTCTTTTTTTTTTGTTGGTATTTTCCTATAGCCTTACTCGAATCGTCGGATGCAGACAGTTCTTGTAAAGACGGACTTGGTTTGAATTACACCTTACCAATGTTCGACGAGTGTAAACCGAAAGAGCACCCCAATGGCAGCATGGTACAGACCATCCCAAAGCTCATCCTTGCTTCATATGCTGATGTTAGATGCCCCAGAAGGAAGAGGAAACTGCGGATACCAACGGGACAAAGGGTGTGCAGATTCCCGGGTAATAATGGTGCATTAGAGATGGGCCGCGGGACCGGGGGTGGGGGCTGCAGCCCCCATTGTTTTGAGTAGACACGTTTCATTAAATCCCCGAAAAAAGGTTCAAAATTGTCATTATTCAAGTGAAATCAGCCCCATCCCCCACACACACTTCCAAAAATGCTCCTCGGCCCCTGTTAGATAATATCATCTTCTAAAAGAATTGTGAGAGTTGTAACAAGGACAATTTGTTTTTCTATTTCGGAGATATTTGTATTTCATGATAATAATTTTTTGCGATATCATTCAATGCTTATTTTTATCGTTGGATTGGGCAGAAATACCTTTCCATGAGAACAAATATATATATATATATATATATATATATATATATATATATATATATATATATATATATATATTGTAAGGAAATAACATATACAACAACTTTGGCAACTCTCGGGGAAATAATTATAATTGTGAGAAATGAAATGAGAAAAATAATGGTTCCGTAGCTTAATTCAAAGTTCCCCAGAGCTGTCCTCCGTTTTTGAAATTTTTGCAAAGGTTGATAAAATGTCTCCGCCGGGAATCGAACCTGGGTCATTGGCTTAGAACGCCAATGCCTTAACCACTAGACAACGGAGACGGGCCAGTGATTTCGGCGACACCAGATTCAATTGACCGACAGATTGACAAATCTTCAACCTCTTTAATTAATTCCTTTGTCGGGGGCAGGTGAGTTTTGAACAATGACAAGCCGCATGCCTCAGCTGGATCCAAGCGAATGCTTTGAGATACGTGTATACATTATAATAATTGTAAGGAAATAACATATACAACAGCTTTGGCAACTCTCGTGAAAATAATTATAATTGTGAGAAATCACTGGCCCGTCTCCGTGGTCTAGTGGTTAAGGCATTGGCGTTCTAAGCCAACGACCCGGGTTCGATTTCCGGCGAAGACATTTTTTCAACCTTTGCAAAAAAATTTCAAAAAGGGAGGACAGCTCTGGGGAACTTTGAATTAAGCTACGCAACCATTATTCTCCCATTTCATTTCTCACAATTATTATTATTATTATATATATATATATATATATATATATATATATACATACATATATATTAATGGACCGATGTTGGTTCAGGAGGAATAGTCCAAACATATTGTTCAATTATATTATCAAATTCTACGACGGAATTTACCAAAAACGTCACGGAAGGGGTTAACAATACTATATAAGAGAGGCCTTTAATTGTTTGAACAGACTTTTAGAAATATGACCATGCATGTTGAGAAGTTTTAAAAATACCATTACCTTCTTGGATGAAACCACCTGATTAGCACGGCCAAATTCATTTCAAGACTTAAAGTGCTAATAATCATATTTTATGAACAATTTTCCCCTCGAGAAATGAAGTTGGAAGGTGGCAACGCACTAACAGTCTGGATACCGAGGCATGAAAATATGATGAAACATTAATTTTGTTGCTTGGTCGCCCAGCAATGTCACGATATATGAACAACAACGTGTTTTATGAAGTAAATTGACTGAAAAGACTAAAAAAAAAAAAAAAAAATGAGTAAAAAGTGGTTTAACACACAATATTTCTTGCTACCACTGTTTATCTTATTTTTTTCAAAAAATAGTAGAACTGAAAGCAAATAAAAACGTCTTTGGACCAAGTAAAGTATGTAATCATTTATTGTACTGTAAAAAACATTTATTTGAACTTGAACTTGAACTTTAATTTATTTTCCACTTTCAAGGGAACAACATAAAAAAAAACAACTACTGAACATTGAGATATACATCTTGAACAAAAACAATTGGAGGTACACCTTGAAAACTCAAGTATATGATATAACGTCTCAATGCGCTTCCAAAGAACTTTGGAAATCATTATGCCGGCTTAAAGCCGCGATATCAGCGTACAGTGCATTGCAACAAATTATCCTTCCTACCTAACCACCTGGGTGGAGTGTGGCAATTGTAGTTTAATGTCTTGTCAAAGAATATTGGAGTATACAGGTGATGCAAACACCGTACCATGTGATGCACAATCCGATGACTCATCCACTTGACCACAATATCCCTACATGGTTAGCATTAAAATAATTATGCAGTTAGTTTGAAATTACTACTCTAGATAGATATGATGCTATTTATAATTTCAAATTATTTCTAATGCTGTGCGAATTATAATCATTCTTTTTTTTTTTTTTTTTTAGTCATTCTTCCCCATACCTGGAACTAAATGTTGATAATTTTTCTGAAAGCTATCAGGAAAGGTTTTTTTTTTTCACTCAGCAAGTCAAATTAACAAACAATTAAACTACTTCCGTGGCCATTTCAAACCATTACATAGAATATTACCTTTAAAGCTCATGTACAGTATTGGTAGCAAAAAGGAAATTGGAAAGAAACATGTTAGATATAGTCTCATGTTGTTCTCCTTGTATCAAAAGATGTCTGTAAAAAATCATTTGGTATTCCATCTATGATTTCTGGTGAATTTCAGTGTAAATATCTGTAAGGAATGCTTGATCACTGCCATTATGCTAGGACCCGTCCACCCCGACGGCTCCCCGCACAGCAAGCTTGGGGCTTCGCATAGAGACAGCGTGTGTAGCACATGCTGCCTTTGTTGGAATTTTACGTGCCTGTCCCGGCACATAAATTAGTTTTTGCCTCTTATTTGTTTAATATTAAACTTTAGGAGGCGAAATCTTCACAGTGTCTTAGTATTGCTAGTATCTTGCCATTTATCGACAAAAATTGAAGAAATATGACGAACAGTTTTTGAGGGCTTACCAAAACTTTACATGACCTTTAAGGAAGGAAAGTGATTGATATTCAAAGTATTTTGTGTGTATATACACTGATGCAACACCACATTTAAGGTATTAAACACATTATAAAAGCTTAATACACAGAAAAAACAGCCTTCCCTTACCCATTCAAGAAATACCCTTTGTGTCATTATCATTAGCTTTACTTTTTAGGGGATTCTCTGTCTACTCGTACTGTATATATGTTCTTCCTATGATTCCCAGATTGTGACAGTAATCTTTGTGAAAACGGCTGGTGTGAGGAGACTTTGGAAAACTATGAATGTCACTGCTCACGTGGATTTCAAGGAAGACATTGTAATGAAAGTGAGAACATTTTTTTCTCAACATTTTTCATGGGGGATGAGACTCTAGGAAAGATATCAAGTTAAGCAGTTAAGGGAAAAGGAATCTAATAATTGTATTTACAATCTCTAGAATAGATTATCATTATTTTGTTAAACATCTCTTGTATCACGTGATATTTCATAGACTTGGAAAATTGAACCTTTTTTTCTACTATTTGAGCGAGGACATTATCATCTGTCCAAACTTCGTGGGGCTTTTAAGTTATTATTTCTATTTTATTTTTACACTTTTCCCTCTTTCCTTTTAAGTAAGTTGAAAGTGCTTCAAGAATAATCATTTTCTTTTCATTCCCTTCATTTTCTCTTATCTTGAATGTGTGCAACATAATGTGCGCCCAGTTGTTATATTGTACATCATCTTTATCCACATGCTCTGTCATTATACATGTGTATAAGCCTGTTCATAATTACAATATGCGCATGCGCAGTAAAGGTCATTTGTACCGAGTACAATGGACCTTTATACGCTGTCATTTTGTATTATACAACACCTACTAAGATTCTTGCAACCCCATTGGTCAATTTTTAATCACATGACATCCGATAAAAGTAATGTTGAACAGTATGCGTGCAATTTCGTTTGATCCATTCGCACCATTGCACGCTGACGTCACTAACGATGTACACATAATTATGCACAGTAATATTGTGAGGTAAGTGACATCACCGTGCAATGGAACAAATGGATCAAACGAAATTGCACTCTGACGTCACAATAAACATATAGCATGGTGCGCGCGGCGCAGTTATCTAGAGCTAGCTTGCTAGCGATTCGACGATTGTTGTTGTTTTTTTTTATGCTTTTCCTCCATCCATTCTGCTTCGCCCGTTTTTCTTCTCTATTTTTATACAATTCCTTTCGGTTTGTCTATATATTCTCAGTCTTTACCCCCCCCCCCCCCCCTTTCTCTCTCTCTCTCTCATACACACCTCTTCCCTACCCTTCTACCTTTTTTGTTCCCCTACATTCATTTTCCCCGACCCTCCTCCTCTCCCTCTCTGTTATGTGAACAGACGTTTTTATAATGCAATTCACCTTGAAGAGATATTTATATGAATCGAATAACTGGGGGGGGGGGGGGGATTTGCTATCATCACTTTTCCTACGGTCTGGATAATATGACTACATCTTTTTCCCCCGTAATGCTGATGATATGATAAAACCTGTTTTTGTTTCCATGTCAACTTTGTTGCACAGAATTAAGTAACATCACGACCACGTCCTCGGAGGTTGCAACATCGACGATGGGCATGAGTGGGGTAACAGAAGGATCCACATCAATCTCCATGCCAACAACTGGTGAGCAACGATTTTTTTGTGTGAATCATTTCGAAAGAGATATTTGTATGTCTTTCATGGTGTATATTCACAAACCACCTCTAGGGCTATCCCTCTTTCTCTTTCTTTCTCTCTCTCTCTCCGTTCTCTCTCTCTCTCTCTCTCTCTCTCTTGCTCCCCCCTATCTTATACTCTTTCGGTTCCATGTGTGCGTCAAGACTGGTATGAGAAATGATATATCTCGCTGTATCTCGTTGGCTTCCTAAGTGTGCATTTTCAATGTGATTTAACACGCAAAATTTGTTAATTGTGCGACCAAAAAAAAATGATTTTCTATATTCTTGAAAGAATTAAAGCGAGTTTCAAACCCCAAGCTTATTTTTTCTATTCTTTCTGATTATAATAATCTCGTTCCTATTCTGTTCTTCTCGTTGTTCGTTTCCTGAAAAAAGATCCTTTTGCACCTAAAGTTTGATTGTTCAAATATTTCTCATATAGTTTGTGCGAAAATCCAAATTCTGCTCGTCGCATAAAACTTGTTTTAAAAGCAAAATAAGCTTGTTTCATACTTATTTTCAACTGGTAGCGATGTGTTATTATTTACTTTTGCTACTCTAAAAGTTTCAGCACTTTTGGTTCTAGAATGAATTTTATAAAAATGATTTTCTATTTGTATTCCTAAAAAAAAAATATATATTTCAAATTGTGTTAAGTGTGCGACGTCGTTTGAACCTTTTTTCTTGAAAACGGCACAATCATATTCTAAATGGAGTCATACAAAAATAGATCTCTATAACATTAATACATTTCTGCCAGATGGAGCCATGAATTAATCTATAATCATTAAAAAACTGGAAATGTTTAGTTTTTCCAATATTCAAAATTATATTCATGTGCTAAGTGTATGTAAGTGTTAATTGTGCCCCAAATATTAAAAGTGAGTTGTTTTCTTGGTCAGCAGAAGCATATCTTATGTGATCACTTTCTTTCTTATCTGGAATATGTGTTCGTTGATTTATGAACAAAATAAGCAGATATGTGTCATACTTGTTTGTCAAAAGAGAAAGCAAACATAATGTTCACCTGCAGGGAGCATTATCATATTATTTGATAAACTATGGACGCCCCCTTATGTTGATATAGTGAAAATAACCGCCGAGTATCCGCTAAGTGTGCGACAAATCTTGCGACAACATGTAGTCCCACCCATTGATAAGTGTGTGAAACGAACTACGTATTTTCGAAAATATGTTTTTGGAAATATTTGGAAAATGATTGCAAGTTAATTAATACCGAAAGGTGAAAGCAGTATTTTCACAAACTGCTGTATTCACTTATAGATCTGATTCGTATCCAGCTCTTTACTTGAAAGGATACCCCCATCCCCATGCATTACTGCTGGATAGTTAAAATAGCCGCCGAATGTCCCTAAGTGTGCGACAATCTTGCGACAACATGTAGTCCCACCCATTGATAAGTGTGTGAAACGAACTACCTATTTTCGACAGTATATTTTGGAAAGATTTTGAAAATGATTGCAAATTTAGTTAATACCCAAAGGTGAAAGGACACTATTTCCAAAAACTGCTGTATTCACTTGTGGATCTGACCAAGCTCTTTACTTGAAAGGGTTCCCTACCCCCATGCATGTCAAATTGCTGGACGCTAAGTGTGCGACAATCTTGCGACAATTGACGTGTAGTCCCACTCATTGATAAAAGTATGTGAAACGAACTACGCATTTTTGAAATTATATTTTGCGGAAAGATTTGGAAAATGACTGCAAATCAGTACCGAAACGTGAGAGAACAATATTTTCAAAAACTGCTGCATTCAGTTAATGAGTTATGGATCTGTTTCGCACCAAACCGTACTTACAAAAGGGTATTCAAACTTTCATTTTGTCCTTGCATTGCCATTGCTGGACCCTAATTTTTATTTTCATGATTTAAAGTTTTTTTCTAACTCTGCAGTTAGGCCCTATATCTCCTCTATTTTCATTATAGGCAAAATTGGTTGTACTTTCAGATTGCTTGGCACATAATCGATGCACACCAGAGCCTTCAGTCTGTAATTTTATAAGCATGATTCCATGTTCCTATTTCAACAACCTGCACATGCACATAATTTGCTGGGGGTGGGGGGAGGTGGGGGGCATTGCTTTGCATAAAATTCAGACCAAATGTCATCATCATCTGCTTCTAGCCTACCATACAGAGCCTGAATCTTTAAAACATAATTGCAAAGCTATAGAATCAGGCAAACAAAACAAAAGGTGTGTACTTCTGTAATTTGAGCACTAAAATTAATCCTTCCAAGTTAATGCAAACTGTGGTTCTTTGTACAGAAAAGGTAATTGGGCATGTCCAATGTATTTGTACATTTCATATGTAGTCATATACTTGTATGAGTCATATAACATGTTAAGATTTTAGAATTTCCTGAGTTTCATGTTTGAACTGGTCCATGCTCTGTAGGACCATGATAAACTTCATATATCATCAGGTATAATAAAATATTTGATGCAGTCATTTAAATGTAATGCACAAAATATCTTGGACTTGCCTATTTAAATATCAGTTACACTGAAATGAACGGATTAAAAAATTGAATTTTGAAGGTCTAATGTTTGTGACACATGCAATGCATGCATCCCTCCATCTGAATAAATAGATGGTTTCTGTATCATTAGCTGGAAGGGGGGGGGGGGGTAGTGAAATTTATTTGTCATTATTCCAAATCTTTCTTCAATGGTTTAATGAAATAAAACAGTCAGTTATAGGTAATTAAAATTCGGACAAACAGTAACTGAAAAGTCTTGTATCCACATACAGTTTAATGTTCAAGAGGCATGATTTATTAATCAGACATTAATTAAGAGAGCGAAAAAAATGTTGAATCAAACATAGATAACACATTTATCGACAGAAAAGCATAGTTTGGGCAGTTTCATCAGGATGAGAACCTGGGATATTCCAAACACAACAAATTAGGAGAGGTATTCAACATGCATAGCCCATATCAGAGGGAAGTCAGATTTATATTTCATTAATTACTTCACAAAGTTATCTGTCCAAAGAACAATAATATTACAAATCATAATTAAAGAAAAAAGAAGATTTCAATTCTGAGCAGTTTCATTCAAAGTGCAATTATACCTCACATAATTTTAAACATAAAAAATCATACTGTAATCAAGTAGAAATGTTGCTTAATAATCTCCAAGTATTATCACAATGTATTGATGGCTACCAAAAAAAAAAAAACACTTCTTACAAGTTGACTTATCATGATTTGAACGATAAGTAATACTGTCTTTCAACACCCCCCCCCCACCAGATCAAAAACCAAAAACATAGAAATACATAAGGAATTATATGAAAATATATTGAGAGAACAAGAAACAAAGAGATATATAAGGAAATCAATGAGACAAAAGAATACTAAGAGAAAAACAAATACATAAGGATAAATAAACAAATGGATAAAAGAAGGAAAAACATAAGAAATGCATAAGAAATATATATCTATGTAAAAAGATATAGAAAGGGATAATACATAACAAGTAGAAATGTTGCTTAATAATCCCCAAGTATTATCACAATGTAATGATGGCTACCAAAAAAACACTTCTTACAAGTTGGCTTCTCATGATTTGAATGATAAGTAATACTATCTTTCGACAACCCACCACTGACAGCACCCCCCCCCCCCCACCAGATTAACAACCAAAAACATAAAAATATATAAGGAATTACATGTATATAGGAAAATATAATGAGAGAATGAGATACAAAGAGATATATATAAGGAAATAAATAAGAGAAAAGAATAGAAAGAGAAAAACAAATACATAAGGATAGATAAACAAATGGATAAAAGAAGGAAGAAACTAAGAAATAAATAAGAAAATACAGAAAGGGACAATACCTAACACATCTGACAATAACTGGTAGAGACCAAGACTCCTTCTTACAATTACAAATCATAATTCAAAGGGAAAAGAAGATTTCACTTCTGAGCAGTTTCATTTAAAATGCAATTATACCTCACATAATTTTAAACATAAAAAAACATCCTGTAATCAAGTAGAAATGTTGCTTAATAATCTCCAAGTATTATCACAATGTATTGATGGCTACCAAAAAAAAACACTTCTTACAAGTTGACTTATCATGATTTGAACGATAAGTGATACTGTCTTTCAACACCTCCCCCCCCCCCCCATCAGATCAAAAACCAAAAACATAGAAATACATAAGGAATTATATGAAAATATATTGAGAGAACAAGAAACAAAGAGATATATAAGGAAATCAATGAGACAAAAGATTAGAAAGAGAAAAACAAATACATAAGAATAGATAAACAAATGGATAAAAGAAGGAAAAACAAGAAATGCATAAGAAATATATATACATGTAAGAAGATATAGAAAGGGATAATACATAACAAGTAGAAATGTTGCTTAATAATCCCCAAGTATTATCACAAATGTAATGATGGCTACCAAAAGAACACTTCTTACCAGTTGGCTTCTCATGATTTGAACAATAAGTAATACTATATTTTGACAACCCACCACTGACAGAACCCCCCCCCCCCCCCCCCCACCAGACCAACGACCAAAAACATAGAAATATATAAGGAATTACATGTATATAGGAAAATATAATGAGAGAATGAGATACAAAGAGATATAAAAGGAAATAAATAAGAGAAAAGAATAGAAAGAGAAAAACAAATAAGGAACTACATGTATATAAGGGAAAATCAATTATTAAATACATGTAAGGAAAGATAAACAAAATAAGAGAAGGGAAAAAAATCACAGTAAATGATAAAAAGAGTGCATTTTTCAAAAGATATGATTTTCCTACAAGTTGTGAGATTTATCAATATCTCATAATAGATTCATCAAGATATGAAAATCATCAATACAAATATTATATGTACATTAACAGTAAAAGAAAAAAATAATGGTGATGCCCATTATAGAGAAACAGCTGATCCATTCAGCACTTTACACAATTATATTCCTCAAAAGATTAAAAATCTATCCCAAATGAGATATAATAATAATACTAATAATATGTCTTGTTTACCCAGGATAGGTTCAGATATTATATACTGTTCTCCCTGAGGGTCCTGCAATCATACTATTTCCCCAGCTTTAGCCGAGACCGTGGTGCACAAGCATTCAAGGAATTCCTTCCTGCTACTGGGTAACCAATTTGCTAATTAAGGCTTTAAAGCATTTTCTTGATCGCGATAGTTCCTCAAAGTCCTAAAGGTTGATTGGCCGAGAAATATATATCCATCATGCAATGCGGGCAATGTCAGAAAGCAACTGCTTAGTTCTTGGCACACTGGAGATGCCAAACATTTGATGATCTTCTTCTTCTTGGATCACTACACAAACCTGTTCAGTAGAGGACGCAGGATTTATCTTTGATGTTGAACCCTTCGAAGTCTTCAGGGGTGCAGGGTTCTGGTAGATAGAGACAGACCAGAAGGTGATCCATTGTCTGTTCCTCCCTACAGTCGCACACAGTTTGTCCATCCTCATTATATACTGATTTCTGCATAAGCACTTTGCATCGTCCTGTTCCTGTCCTGAGGTGATTTGGACATGACCAGGTGGGCCATGTCTCACTGGAATCTATGGGTAGGGATTTGCTTGGACTGAAGGAGAGCTTGGCATTGCCTGAAGATAATTGGTCCACATTTGATGATGAAATACCACTTCCAGAGTTTGTGTAGACTGTTATAGAGGTTATAAGAGAATATAAGGGCCCCTCACAGCTCTCACAACTGTGTAGAAGTCTTGTAGTCTGAAAAAAAAATGAGCAAAGATGAAAATTATGATTAAAAGTGGCTTGTTGAACATGAAATCAATGCTAAACATGTAGATCATTGCTTAGGAATTATCAATTCTGTGACAGTATACAACATGTTCAAAACTTTTAAACCAAATTTTGTATAGTTTACCTTGGGGCAGCTTATGCTTTAGTATAAGTCCACACTCACAGTGTTTTTTTATGTGAGGATGTTACAAGTCACACATCTTCAGGAATCTTACCAAAAGAAGGATGATGGCCATTTGAATTTTAAAACCGATTCCAGCTATGCATGTATCACCATTACATTCCTAATGGTAGCCAATACAGACCCATACAACAAAGCTCAGTATGCATATCATCACAAGTAACTCTTACCTTGTTAGCTTAAACATTTACATTTGGCATCTTGTTCCCAGCTGCTTCTCTAGCACTATCCTTTGGGAAAGGAAATAGTAAATAATTAATGAAAGTTTCAATGTAGTGTTGGTAAAATTAAAAAGGGTCAAGAATAGATTTCCTTATAGTTTGGATAATTAGAGGGCAGAACATAATCCTCAAAATGTTTGTCCTTGAAAGCTTTTTTGCTTTTAAGAAATCACTGACAATTATTTATTCACAGGCAAGGTTCTAATCACAAGGATTCGTCTATTAGCCCATTTTTAACATGAATTTCTGAAAGAGAACAGGGTTATTGAACATAAGGACATTATTTTGTTCAGACGGAGACAGATAATGTTAATATAATTATTAAGGTCTAAAAAAGACCATGAAAGTACATTAACATGTATACTGCCCTCATATTTTAACTGTTATGTCCTAAAATAATATACATTTACTTTGAGCCAACATCTAATTACCTAGGCCTACACAAACATAAATTGAATATAGCAAAGATAATAAGAATGATGATGATGATGATAATAATAATAATAATAATAATAATAGTAATAATAATAATAATTACTTTACATGTGACATTAAGGCGAATCCTTTTATCTCAGTCTTTTGTTCCGATTCGCCTTAACCCACGTTCGCTTTCGCCTTAACCCCCAATTTCTTTTGTGACGGAATAAACCGCATTGTTAGGATTCGCCTTAAGTCACACATAGGCTTATAATAATAATAATAATAATAATAATAATAATAATAATAATAATAATAATAATAATAATCTGTTCTTGAATGGTGCAAATCACATTATGATATAACCTCCCTACGTGGTTCTAAAGTGTTTGGAAATCATTACCCTAGCTTATAGCTAGGGCAATAAGGATGGTGTAAATTATGTTATGTTTTAGTTATCAATGATATACTGTACACTGCCCTCCAAAAGTTTGGGTACACCTCTATTCAGAACTGATTTTTCACAATCACCAACATTTAATTTATCATCAGATATGTGACACTGTAACAATTTGATATCAAACTGAAGGGCAGACATCAGCCTTTAAGTTGATACCAGTTTAACATATGAAATAGCGTTTCAGGGGGCAGTCATGTGTTAAAATGGCAACCTAACCCCCCCCCCCCCCCAAAAAAAAAAAAATAAAATAAAATAAAATAAAATAAATTTTAAAAAATAAAAATAAATGCACCCAGCACAACGCAGCATCCCCTTTCGAGACAAGCTTGATCAAGATGAATAAAATAGATCCAACTAAGACCAAAGAAACTTTAATATTTTAATTTAAGATAAGGTTTTGGATCATCTTATCATCAGTTCCCACGCTACTGTACATCTATGATCTTTGCCAGTTATCCTGGCGCAGTTTCATCATTAACACGGCCCCATGGCATACCAGCCATGGGGCCGTGTTAATGATGAAACTGCGCCAGGATAACACGGCCCCATGGCTGGTATGCCCCACATACAGACTGTCCTGTGAGTCCCACTGTCCTCATCGTGAAAATTGGACGCAAACTTCTGCAAATGCAATTGCAACCAAGACTCACAGTCACCGATATGACTGAATCATGATATTGTCTTACTGAGATAATGAAATTTCTTCAATTAATTAGTCCTCAAGTCTACTCTAATAACCTTGCATAAGTGTAACTCTAGAGTAGACCCCTCTAAAAATGTATCTACACTACAGTGGAAACTCAGTAAACCGAGGTCCTTGGGACTATCAAAATTGCCTTGTTATAAGCTTTATAGCAGGAAATGGAATTTTGTTATATCAGGTTAAAAAGCAATAGAATATAAAGAGTTGGGACCGGAATATTACCTTGTTATATCAGGAATATTCTTATATCAGACATCTTACTAATTCTTAGTCTTACTGAGTTTCCACTATGCCCCGTTAGTTAATAATTTCCCTTTAATATTAGGACTGCCAAAATAGATAGACAGTTTATTCCGCTTTGTTGTTTTCCCCCCAGACCTAACGAGTTAACATTATTTGAAATTAGCCTTTTCCTACCACCAAACAGGTAACAAAACTAAATAAATTCAACAAAGGTGGGTGTGTACTACTGTGCCATAGCCCACACACAGCCCCGTCGTACGGGAGCTCACCCGGCCGGTCGAAGGCCAAGTACCGCTTACACTATTCACGGGCAAACATCCAATAATTATTGGCAGGATGAATGGTACATATTTCCGCTAACTAGTTAAAAATGATTACTACTCACCCATGACATCGTTGTTTTTATCTCGGCAGTTACGGTACTTTCTTTTCGAAGGAGTAAAGAAAAATATTTAGGAAGGACAGCGTCTCCGAGCTCCGTTAGTGCTACAATACATAGGCGGCGTATATATATAATAAATAATAAAAAAACAAAAACAACGCAAGCAGCGATGAAGAGTGGTACACGACCACTTCTCAGCAATATGGTGCATAATTAGTTGATTTTGTGGTGATAAGTGTGCATCCAGTCTTGTTTTGGTGCACACTTAGTAGTCTCTGCCTCATACTTAGTTGTTGTGGGGCAGACTTAGTTGTTGTGGGGCACAAATAGTAGTCTCTGGTGCAGACTAGGATATGACTGGTGCAGACTTAACATGATCTCAGGGCACACTTAGAACAGAAAGCGCTTCCCCCTCTTTCTCCACTTTCTCTCTCTCTCTCTCTCTCTCTCCCCCCTCTCTCTCACTAGCTCTCTCTCTCTCTCGCCCGCCCTATCTCTTTCTCTCTTTCTCTCTCGGCCGAGTTAACTGAAAATTTCATACCAGCTAGGTAATGTGTTTGCCGTTTCTATTATATTTATTTTAAAATGGAAAATATTAAAATGTAAATTAGGAGTGGTGGGCTAATAACACTCAAAACCTCTCTGATATCCCGATCATTTCCGATAATACAAGCACTGCAATCGTGAAATCATATTAAATAGGTACATTATATTGCACTGAATTGTACATGTATATAGCGGTGATGTCCAAATTACGTCATACGTTCCTGTCGCCCCAACATTATCACCCCGGTCATAGCGTAGTCAGTGGCCAAATAAACGCTTTAGCATATATCAGGTACCTATAAACATCTGGATGGAGAGTGACAAATGAGGATTAATTTCTTGGCAAAGAATTACAATTTTTGTTTTCTTCTTCTTCTTCTTCTTCTTCTTCTTCTTCTTCTTCTTCTTCTTCTTCTTCTTCTTCGTCTTCTTCTCCTTCTTCTTCTTTTTCCTCCTCTGCTGCTTTCTTCTTCTTTTTATCATTCCTTTTCTTTTCTTTTCTTTTCTTTCTACTTCTTCTCTTTCGTCTTTTTCGTTTCTTTACTGCACTTTCTGAGCTTTAATTGCTCTCCTCGTACGTTTAGTAGATCTGATACTTCTAATCCATCTCGCTTTTTTATTGCATCCCAATCGGAATTACTTACTCTACAAGGGAGCCTAATAATTTACAAGCAATACTTTTTATTTAGGCTCCCCACATTTTACATTTTTTCTTCTTTTTGCCAGTCATTCTTATATCTCTCAAACTTTCTACCTATTTACTGTACACTGTACTTGATTTGAGTTCTTTACCCCTATGTTTTGAAATGGACAAATATGCTTGTAAAATCATTTTTTTGTAAACTGCAAACTTCAAACTTCAAACATTAACGTTAGTGCCGGGCTGAGATTCGAACCCTCAATGTTTTGATTCAGAGTCAAGTAAATGTACCACTATACCAAGACACCTTAATATTTCCGTAATATATTCCGTTTAGAATCCACGGTCAAGATCTTCGTAACAGATTACAAGAGGAAGAAGATGTTTGTTACAGACCTCCGAGATGAATTCAATTTCACTATGATTCCATCCTCCTCATGGCCACATGATATCTTTTATGACACGATGACCCGGAAGTTATACTGGTCTGATAAGCATGACAATAGAGTGTACCGTGCAAATGTGAATGGTACGAATAAGGAGCCAGTCACAGCTCATAACAGAGCATGTAAGTAGATAGACTAGGGGCCTGTTCCATAACACTTGCTATAGCAAGTACATTTGCTACAATACAATATCAAATTTGCTCTCAACCAATAAGATTCAGTGATTTCAGTAGCTTATGTCAGTGATCGGAACGTGTTACTGAAGACAAGTTTCGTGAAACCGTCCTAGGCCTCGTCTCATGAAGAATTGCGGCGATTGATTCGAATCGATCGCAACCTATTCATATTAACAATCGCTACTGTGTACTATAGATAGGGGATTGTAAATTTGCAAGTTTGATGGATAATGAATTCACAAGAGAAAAAACAAAAACAAACAACAACAACAAAAAAAAAATATGCAAATTTTCTACAAACAAATAGTATCTGACAAAAAATTTGGTAGAAAATATTTAATTACTGAGAAATGAGCAACGAAAGATTAGACAAAGGAGTTAGCCGTACTGACAGCGAAAACAGTGCTGGAAACCTAAATTTTAGATTTTAAAAATGACATAACTTTGAATTCTCAACATAAACTTATAAAGTGTGAGAGGGTCTTTTTCAAATCCACTACAATTCCTCCCTTCGGAGAATGCAATGAACTTTTTGAATATACATTTTACTATGGAGAACGTACTTAATGCTAGTTATTATCATTTAACTATAAGCACATAGGGAAAGCATTGTGGCGATGCGCCATAAAAATACAATTTATTATAATTATTATTATTATTATCATTATCATTATTATCATTATCATCATTATTATCATTATTATCATTATTACTATTATTATTATCATTATCATTATTATTATTATTATTATTATTATTATCATCATATTATTATTGTTATTGTTATCATTATTATTATTATTATTATTATTATTATCATTATTATTATTTATCATTAATTTATTTTTCATCATTATTATTAATGTCTTTTCTTATGAATAAATTGTAGTACCCTTTGCTATTGCCATCGCTGAGACAGCACGAACTCTCTTCATTGCTTACTTCTCCCCAAGTAAAATAACCACCATGTCGATAGAAGTGGCCTGTCCTCTTCCAGGAAAGGAAACACACTTTTTAACCGAGGGTATCCCGAAGCCCAGATCACTGCTGGTAGATGAGGAATACGGGTAAGACTATCACAACTACAGGAGTGGTGTCCACTCTTTTAGGAGTTCGTTTTGAGCTGGACATAGTGGAACTGCACGTGGAATCTACTCTCAAAAGAGTAATTCAAACCACTATTTTGGAGTGGATTCCACTATAATTCGGAGTAGATTTCAAATCCAAAACAAAGTGATCAATAATATAACTCTCAAAGGACTGGATTTCCATTGCTGTGCATGTGCATAATGAAAATATTCTCTGAGTAGAACCGATGGCGTATAAAGAAATTGTTATAAACATATCGACTTCTTTGCTTCTAGATCAGTGTTCGCCTATTGGCATGTTGACATTGTGGGGGGGGGGGGGGTGTTAAAGCCTCAATCACACAGATGGCGATATATGATACTACTACTACTACTACTACTACTACTACTAATAATAATAATAATAATAATAATAGGATAATAACCACTTGTTTTATTTTGAGATCTATGTTCATGAAAGCTTGTGGAATAGTTTTTGCCTGTTGGCATTTTGGACTTGTGTGTGTGTGTGTGTGTGTCTGTGTCTGTGGGGGGGGGGGGGGGGTTCAAAGCCTCAATCACACAGATGTCGATATATGATTCTACTACCACTGCTGCTGCTGCTGCTACTACTACTACTACTACTACTACTACTACTACTACTACTACTACTACTATAATGCTAATACTACTATTACTACTGCTTGTTTTATTTAGAGATATGTGTTCATGAACTTGAGCAAATAATAATGATAATCTATGTTTTATTAATAATTTTGCCTCTGATGATTGTATTTCATATCGTCGTATATCCACCTTAGACGACTGTAAAATTTTACAAAATGATCTTGAAGTTTTGAATCAGTGGTCTAAGACATGGATGCTCGATTTTAGTTTATCTAAATGCAAGATCATGACGATGTCTCGGAAGCTTCACGCTGTAGATTACACATATACTATTGATGGTCAGGAGTTACAAAATACAGTGTCTGAGAAATATTTGGGTCTTGTGATAATACTTTAAAGTGGAATGATCATTGTACTGAATTACATGTAGAGTGCAATAGACTTGTTGGTATTATACTATGGGATATGGGATCCATATTGAAATTCACAAAAACAATTGGTTGAACGAATTATAAAACGTTATGTAAGAATTATGTGCAAAGACTGGAGCACTAGTTATGATACATTATTACAAAAATTAAGTATGAATACATTAGAGAATAGACGAAAGTACCTCCGACTTGTATTTTATTATAAGCTTGTTAATGGTTTAATAGATATAGGACACAAAAATAGGTGCACACCTGCGAACAGAATTGGAAGAAACGATTATAACTTAGAGATGCATGTACCCTTCGCAAGAACAGATTATCATATGAACTCATTTTATTCTAAAACTATAAATGATTGGAACAAACTTCCGACGTATGTAGTCAATATGAAAACTCTTAGCATGTTTAAAAAAGCGTTGAATAACCATCTCAACCTATAATTTCACAAATGCTTTGCTCAACTATGCAATTTTGTACTCTGCAATATTACAATGATTTTACTTGCAATAATCGCTATTGACTATCGTTTACATGTTTGAATGATACTTTGTGCAATATGTTTATGATATTGAATTCAGTTGTTTTTATATCCGGGAAACAGACTTGTATGGGTTTGATCAAACCTTTTTTTGTTTTCCCGAGACATGTTTTTATATTTGTCTGAATAAATTCAATTCAAATCAAATCAAATAATAATAATGATGACAATGATGATGATGATGGTGATAATAATAATAATAATAATAATAATAATAATAATAATAATAATAATAATGATAATAATACTAATACTACTACTACTACTACTAATGATAATAATAATAATGACGATGATAATAATAATAATGATAATAATGATAATAATGAAATAGGTTTTCCCGGCCGATTTCGCACTTTTGTCAGTCAATTCAATAAAGCGCTCATTCAATTTAGCAATAAATTCGTTTACTGCATCTTCTTTCATTCAAACGTGGATTTAAGTGATTCATTTAAGCATTTCATTTCATGAAATCTCGGTTAAAAGGTTCGAAAATTGTCATTATTCAAGTGAAATCAAATCAGCCCCCCACTTTCAAAAACGCTCCGCGGCCCCTATGAATTACATGCATGGCCTATGAATTTGAATGAAAACTGAGTTAATTTGGTTACATGTCTTTTTTCCGAAGGTTTATAATTCTGAAGGTTCGATTTTCCGAAGGTTTGTATTTTCGAAGGGTCGTTAATCCGACGGTTCGTATAATTCCGAAATTGAAATAGGGTTCATAATTCCGAAAATGAAAAAGGGTTCATATTTCTGAAGGTTCGTAATTCCGATAAGAGTTATGTAGGGCTCTATTGCATTTTCGGAATTACGAACCTTCGGAATAATGAACCCTTTTTCATTTTAGGAATTATGAACCCCCTGCTATGGGAAATTTGTGTTTCGGAATTACGAACCTGCGGAATTATGAACCTTTGGAAAAACGAACGTTCGGAAAACGAGTACCCCCCCCCCCCCCCCCCCCCCCCCCCCCCCGTTAATTTGACTGCCTGAAATGCGAATTAGAATGCTTCCTATTCCGAGATGAATTCAAATGCACAGATCATGAATTTGAAAAGCCGAATAGCACGGCATGGCAAAAATCGTTTGAATTGAATGCTCGCAAAATGTATTGAAATGACAAAGTTGCGAAGTCGGCCGGGAAAACCTATAATGATAATAATTATAATGATAAAATTAATAGAATAATAATAATAATAATAATAATAATAATAATAATAATAATAATAATAATAATAATAATAATAATAATAATAATAATAATAATAATAATAATAATAATAATGATGATGATGATAACATCATAAACAAAATAAATGCGACTGCGTCTGATGGCTCAAACTGTTCTTGAAATATTGTGGCAATCAGAATTTTAAAAAACCTGCAGTTACATGTTAATTGACCTCTTTGACATTTGACCTGAAACCTCATAATCCCAAAAGTCTGATCACTTTATTTCCTAGTCATGAATACAAAATAGTTGAGATATATGGTGATAACAAAGCTATAAAACCCCATTAATTTCACATATAATGACCTTTATGACCTGTTACCTTTGACCTACGTGAACAAAAGTCTAATCAGTTCGTCTCACTATGGTGATGCTTACTAGTTCCAAGTTTGAATTTAATGGCTCAAATTGTTTAAGAGAGTGTTAACAAAGTAAAAACCTGAAATTTCATGGTAAATGACCTCCATGACCTTTGACCTTCATGTGCCAAAATCTAATCCGATCGTCTTCCTATGGTCATGATGGTGATACATACGAGTATCAAGTTCGAAGTTCAGGCCTAAAATTGTTCTTTAGATATCGCTTTAATGAGTCTAACACCTGAATTTCAGAAATTGACTTCTGTGACCTTTGACCTTTTGTGTACGTACCCCGAAATCTAATCAGATCGTCTACCTATGGTGATACCGTAGCACCAAGTTTGAAGGTCATACTCAAATGATTCTTGAGTTATTGAGAGAACACCTGAAATTTCAGTAACAGACCTCTGTTACCTTTGACCTTTGACCTACTTATCCTCAAAATCTAATCAGATCGTCTTCCTATAGTGATACATACTAGCACCAAGTTTGAAATTCATACCTCGTGTGGTTCTTGATTTATCGCTAGAACGAGAAAGCGGGACGGACGGACAGACGGACAACCCGAAAACATAATGCCTCCGCAACCACCTTCGGTGGGCTGCGGGAGGCATAAAAAGTGATTTTAGTATATACAAATATACCAAGCTGTGAGAAAGTATAGTGGAAAATTATTTATCTGAGGAGGGACTGGCATAGTACTATTTTTTCCGAGGGGCGAAGCCCCGAGGAAAAAATAGTAACTTTTGCCAGTCTCTCCGAAGATATATAATTTCCACTATACTTTCGAACTAAATGCTTGGTATATTTGTTTTATATCTCTTCTTTACAACTAATTTTTAAAAAATAATTAAACAAAATATTGATTTGAAAGTTCCTCAAAAGTGACGTTAAGTCAATCTGCAGAATTCAACCAAACAACCAAACCAAACTTGAACACTTTCTTCGTATTTGAACTGTCAATGGAAGCATTAAAATCGTCGATATCTGCCCCTTGTAAGAGGTTAAAGCGAACTTCCTCGGAGGCCACCATGTTTGTTTACATATCCGACCCGAACCGATTAGCTACCAGCTGATCTGGATCGAGCGCTATATCGCGCTGGGCTAAAGTACCGGTGACTTGCGCCGATACTGCGGGCGGCATGGTAATGAGCAGTCCGCATAAGGACTCGCTTAGCGGGGTGGTCTGTACTGTTGTGCGTTCGAATTTGACACAGATTTTGTCAATGAACAGGGAGCATGCGCAGTAGTGCCTTGGAAGAAAATATTAAATAGAGCATGCGCAGTCCTGCCCATGAAAAAATAGTTAAAGCTAATCGGAGCTCTGGCAGAGATTTGTTTTTCCTAGTGAAATTATATTTTACCACGTGACCACCAATTGACCAATCATGTATTTAGAATACTCATGAATATTCATAGAAGGGATATAATTTATAATATGATAATAATAATAATGATAAAAATTATGTTGATTATTATAATGATAATAATTAGTAATAATCATATTGATAATAACCACCTGTTTTCAGATATGTGTACATGACCTTGCAAAAAATGGTTGGACGCACATTCATGAATGGAACTGGTGGTGTTGATGTGCTCTATTCTAACGAAGATATGACCCGCATTACAGGATTAACCATCGATTTCACCAGTAAGTGTTTTTTGTTTTTTGTTTTTTTTTTTTGTTTTTGTTTTTGTTTTTGTTTTGTGTTGTTTTTGTTGTTTTTTTTTTTTGTTTTTTGGTTCTTTTTGTTTTGTTTGTTTGTTTGTTGTTGTTGTTGTTTTTGTTTTTGTTTTGGGGGTTTTTGTTTTGTTTTGTTTTGTTTGTTTGTTTGTTGTTGTTGTTGTTTTTTTTTTTTGGGGGGGGGGGGTAATATCCGGATGTTTATATTTTACTCATTACATGCCAGTCATTAGTCATGTGTTTTTCATGACTGATATAATGGCCCACACGAAGTGCATTGTGCCAGTTAGGGAATTAAATAGATGAATCAAACCCTATTATATTGTTGTTATTGTTTGTCAAGATTTGCTCCGAGAATGAGTACACAAAGGATTAAAAGAAGATTCATCCCCATATTAAGTTGGTTTTGATAAAAGCAGAAATATGAGAGAAAAAGACTGGTAAAAGTTTAATAACTATGCGATAAGAACTGAGAAATTTATAGTCTTTTTAAAGTTATGATTTTATTAAACCAACTTCATATTAGGGTGGACTTTCCCTTTAAGGTTAAGTTCTGGTACGGGAGAATTAACTAGAGGGCTTTCTCGTTTCATTTATTCCTTTGTGGAAGAATAAAACAGTGATAATGTCACATGAAAAGGATTGATCTTGAAATGGCCTCATATTAACTTATGATAATAATGATAATAATAATTAATCGTTCATGTGTAGTTATGATATAGCGTCTCTATGCGCTTCCAAATGATAATTATTACCTTGGCTTTAGCTCCGGCGGTCGTAATCAGCGCACAGTGCATTTTAAAGAATAAGTCCTGTCAGGCACCCATCATACCCATTTAACAGCTGGGTCTAAAACTTTGGCCCAAACTTAGTTTTCACATGGGAAGTCCCATAAACATATGTGTTACTCTTATTATTAATAATATCATTGTTCTGAGTATTGATGTTATTATTCGAACAAACTATTGATGGATATGTCAGTCAAGTTAAATGAATAAATATATACATGTACATATAGATATCTCTGTGAGCAGGACTTTTTCACGGTGTGCAATTTCGAGCAAGATTCGAGTCAATTCGTTATCATGTTGATGATTCCAAAAGTATGTACCATATGAGTGACATCAAATGAAAGAAGAGGATCCAAGCTTTACAAAATTAATATGTGTCATTTATTAATCATAATTGTGATTAAGATATGATTAAACATCGATAAATCTCGGTTTCGTTTTTTCTGGGACACACTGTATGATACATCATCATTCTTTCCCAACAACACCAAGGCATTTTAGCAATTTTGGCAGTCACATGACCAGTACTAAACTCTTTATTTAAAGGTAACATATATTTTCAAGATTTGTGATTCGAGAATTAATATTCAATTTCCACTTTCGTTTGAAAACAAATAACAAACAAAACAATCAAAATCACATCCTTTGTTCAGTTCAAGTGAATCGTAAGATAAACAAATTCATGCAAAACAACAATTTAGTGTAGCCACCTATTCAAGCAGTTTTGGTAAGCCGATCCATATTCATGCAATCTGTTGCCGATGTTCAAGTCTGTTGTCATATATTCTAATAATAATGAACCGTTCTTGTATAGGGTTTAGATATTATTACCCTGGCTTTAGCTCCGGCAGCCGTAATCAGCGCACAGTGTATTTCAAGGATAAATCCTGCCAGGTACCCATTTCACACCTGAGTGGAGAGTGGCAAATGTGGATTAATTCTAACGATTTAATTTTGTAATTGGAATTTCTTCTTCTTCTTTTTCGAAAGGAAAAGTGCGTCGTATCTTTTTCTGTGACTGGTCAGCCAAGAGAGCTTTCTACCAGGATGTGAGTTTATTTCCAGGGGCAGACACACCTATTGCTCATGAGCTGACTCGTGAAGATTGGATAGATGTGAGTTATTTCAATGGCGTCCTCTACTGGCTGAAGTGGACCAAACCGACAAGTATTGTGACCATGACGGAATACAGTCAAACCAACCGTTCCTGTAAGACTGTCGACATCAGTCTGATAGAGAGACCGTATAGAATGCATATCGCTTACGTAGGAATTTAATTTATTCCGATTTTAGCTGCACAGCCATTGGCCTCAAAGCAATCGACAACCCCCAGTGTTGGAATGCCGACAAATTTAGAAATTCAAATGCACTCTAAAACTGCAAAACAAGTTTGGTCAAATCTTAATCAGTATTGGGTATTTTGAACCAACATTGGGTAAAATTTTACCCAACAAATATGCATGTTCACCTTTTACCCCAATATTGGGCAAAATTTAACGTAGCGTTTTTAGAGTCTGCCATTCTGCAATTTTCCTTTTGATATTTGAAAAACAATATCAAAACATTGTGAACTTTCGCTATTCTTCTTCATTTTAAAATCCTAAAGGCTTTTGCGTTTATTTTGTTATCTTCATAGACACTAATTCATGACTGGTATAGCCTCCTTGTTCAAAGTATTTTTAAAAATCTGTATTTAACAGTATAGCAAAGCAATAGCACTGACGTCATCAGTTTTCTGATAAAAGAAACAAATGAAGTATAATCTGATTGGAAATGATGTTCATAGAAATACTATAAATGTACTTTTGTACAAATCGAGCGCAAACTAAACTTTATGCAATTCAAATCATAACACTTTACAATTTATTCACACTTAGCAATACCGATCACTTACAAAACACAAATATAAATGAATGACATGTTAAAATGTAATTTACAAATTATATGATTGATTATTGCAAGATACTTTCAACTTAAGCTTTCATTAAATGTAGCTTGAATGAAAATGAGATTCACCTGAAGGTAATGACATAAGGAATAAGTAAAATGAATGTATTTTCAAGCCCAAAAATATTTGGAATATCTGTTTGCATTTTGAAATGAAAACTCTTATAACATGAAATAGAATAGTACCTCCATACATTGAGATTTTTTGAGATAAATCCTGAACGAATAGTCATTGTCATGCACTGCAATATTATGTATATGTTCGTAAATAAATAAATGTGTAATAATCAAAAGTATGTCTAAAAGCATAATAATCATGTAAGTTTTGCATTTTTCAAACGATATTTTCCCTCGATGTACATTGTTACAAAAAATCCATAATACTATCTTAAACATCTAATTATTCATGAATAATACTAAAATTTATATAACTTCAGTATGGAAATATACACAGTTACAACGTACAAATGTATATCATGTATATTATGTAATTATCTCTTCTTGTGAATTATACAATTTGTAATTTTTAAATTAAAAATCAATGGAAATGTACATCGTCAGAAATCCTCTACAAAATTTAAATGAAATTCATCATTGTAGGTAGCTAAAGCAATCAACATATATGACCGATATAACAACCAAAGAAGTAACCGAAAGAAATGTCGAAGGGGTAGGGCATATATGAGGTAAAGGACCCCACCCTTGCTAAGATTCCTCTCTGTTGTTTAACAATCTGCAGCAACTAAACGTGTAGCTCAAATAATTTTTTTGTCAGAACACTTGCTTGCTCCCCCTCATCATGCTCACACTCCTTCTCTCCAAACAAGAAACAGGGGAAATCTGTCATGCTTACGGGGGGGGGGGGGGGGGGGGGGGGGGTCACCCCCGCCTTTCCTAATTCTTAATTGTTCTAGCGAAATTACTTGGTTCTTTCATTTTCATAAATAGAGACCTATCATTTAATACATCTTGTTTAATACAATAGTAAATAACCAATTGTGTGATTTGGGCAAACAATTGCTGACAATCTTCACGAAAACGCCTGTTCATCTTCCTGTACACGAATAAATTCGTCACCGACTTGAGTTCAAAAAGGCGAGAAAAAAAAATTGCGTATATTGCGTGATGAACATTCGACCTGTTCATGAAGGTACGTCGGGTCTCAATCGGAATGTATCGGCCAATGATCTTTGGGACCGTAAAGAGGAAAATGATGGCGGTTACAGTGCCAAGCATCAGCGTCAGTCTCTTCTCCGACATGCGATAAAAGGCCAAGTCCACACTAATATCAAGTTGATTTGAATAAATAGAGTAAAATTAAACAAGCATATCAGTGAAAATTTTATTGAAATCGGATGTAAAACAAGAAAGTTACGGCATTTTGAAGTTTTGCATTATTTCTAGAAACAGTGATATAACATGGGCGGTATGCAAATGAGTGAACCGATGATGTCACACACTCACTTTTCCTTATGTATTTTATTATATGAAATATCATATATTTCCATGTTTTGCTTCAATAATGTAAAACATGGTTTGACTCCTTATGGAACATGCAAAATCATCATTATTGTAACTTATTTTGATACAAGGGAGAGATTCTTTAATATCACATCCATACAAATTGAAATATTTGAAATTTCATACAATAAAATACATAAGGAAAAGTGAGTGTGTGACATCATCGGTTCACTCATTTGCATACCGCCCATGTTTTGCATATCACCGTTTCATGAAATAATGCAAAACTTCAAAATGCCATAACTTTCTTATTTTACATCCGATTTCAGTGAAGTTTTCACTGTTATGCTTGTTTAATTTTACTCTATTTATTCAAATCAACTTGATATTAGTGTAGACTAATTGGTTTTTAATGGTATCTGTGTTATTTTCACTCTTCGTTCCCGTTTGTGACGTTGTGATGAAGACGCTCTTGGCTGCGTAAAGACCGTCGGTGGCGTTTCTCGGCTCAGTGTGATTTTCCGTCACGGTGGCTTTTTCGACATTTTTCGTGTTTGATACATTGGGCCGAGTGTCTATCGTATCCTCTGCAGGTGAAGGGTATATGCATAGCTTCCCTGGAGGTATTGTTTCTTTGGGAGTGTGGATAATTCCTTCAAATATATGGTGCTCCGCCTCACCAGAACTCAAAGAGCCTGGTGCCGCAGTGTCAGCCTTTAGTCTAGCTAAATCGCAGTTGTTTGATGCAGTGGTCATACTTGTAATTGAACTTTTGGTGATAGATGCATAGGGTATCGGGTAGGGCATAAGGTATAGGGTATCAAACATGTATAAAATTGTATAAAAAGATTGATGTATTTGAATTATATAATCCAGGAAACGATATCCTATGCATCTTTTACATCTCTCTTCTCATTCTCTCTCTCTCTCTCCCTTTTACTTCTGCCCTTCCCTCCTTTCTGCCCTCTCTCGTTACCCCTGTTTCCCCCTCTTTTTCCTCGCTCTCCCCCCCCCCCCCCCTATCACTCTGTGTCTATCTCTTCTTAGGACTATGCACGTTCAATCCGAATGCTGGGAAATGTCCTATATAACTTATCCTTTTTCTTTGTTCTTTTTTTTACAATCACCCACCTTTGTTATTCCCATGAATACAGGAAACATAACATGTTTTACATCATTAAGAATCTTTGTGTAGCTTTACGATGTGTTGAGTTGTATGGATTAGGATTCTCAAACAAACTGAACATAAAAGACATCCTACTTATAACGCTTAATCTAAGATTAAGACTAAGATTAATTATGTCGTAAAAACAACTATAGGGCAATGTTACAAACCTCGTCCTCATTTGAATATTACTGTATTTCCTTAATTATACTTGTATATAAAGTCATGTAAAACTATCAAAGGCTCACTTCACCTGAAAAGAATAAATCGAAAGCGCTTGTGAAGTTAAAAACATGCTCCTCGTGTGTTTATTCTATATGTTGTGAACTTTATTATATATATATATATATGTGTGTGTGTGTGGGGGGGGGGGTGTAGCTATAGCAGTTGTGATTACGGGTCATCGGTTACCATTATAGTAGTTCTCATTTCTGCATTTCCTATTTCTCTGCAGGTGTATATGCATTGCAAGCGCTGGAAAAGTTGTTTTAGCAATACCCATTTGATATGGAGGGCTTAAACTTTATTTCACTAAATGTGAGGGCATGAGGGATAGAAGTAAAAGGGAAACAATTTTAGGATGGGTCGAAATGAGAAAAGGGGATGTAGTTATGCTACAGGAAACTTACAGTACGTACGACATTGAGGAACAGTGGAGAAAGGAATGGGGAAGGCAGGTTTTTTACAGCCATGGTTCTAATCATAGTAATACTTATTCTGTTAAAACCAGGACTGAATTTTAAGCTTGATCAAGTAGTTAAAGATGACGATGGGCGTTTCGTGCTTTTGAAAGGGGATTTATTAGGGTATAAACTGCTGTTGGGAAATGTTTATCTTCCAACTAGGGAAAAGGTACAGCAACAAATAACCTTTTTAGAACATTTGGACAAGTGTATTTCAAACTTGTATACTCAAAATTACTCAATTGTTTTAGGGGGAGATTTTAACGTAATATTAAACAAAGAACTGGATTACATCGGAACTAGTGTGAAGGTTAAAACGAATTTTGTGAACAAATTAGAAATGTTTTTAAGTAAACTTGAATTAATTGATATATGGAGGAAACAACGCCAAAGAAATTTACTTTTAGACAGAATACTCCACTTGTGCAAAGTCGTCTTGACTACTGGTTTATTTCAAAAAATTTGGAAAGTAAAATAAATACATGTGATATTATAACTTCAATTGCCCCTGACCTTCGGGAATCTTTTTAGAACTGAAACCATTACGAGGTAATGAAATGCATGGAAAATCATATTGGAAATTTAATAATAGTTTATGTTTAGATAAAGACTTTGTACAGGGGATGTGTGAGGAAATCAGAGTGGTGGAAATAAAGTGGTTGAAAGAATTCAATAATATATCTTCTTTTTGGGACTTTCTTAAAATGAAAATGAGAAATTATGCTTCGAATTACGCTAAGAAGAAATCGAAAGAAAGGAGACACAATATACAACAACTTGAAAAAGAAATAATATCACTAGAGGAAGATCTTGTCCTCTCTCCCAATAGTTCCTCAGTTATCAAAAATATAGAAGCTAAAAAAAGTCAGCTAAAGAAATTATATAATATGTCCGTAGATGGACTCAAGGTCAGGTCAAGAGCTGTTTGGTATGAAGATGGCGAACATAATAAAGAGTACTTTGAGCAGTTACTTCGTTCTAATAAAAAGAAAACTCAAATAAGGGAACTGGTCAGTGATAATGGGGAAGTAGTGACAGACATGAAAACAATATTGCAAATACTGAGAGGCTTTTATAAAAATTTGTATTCAGAAAAGTTAGATGTGGAGGCTGATTTAAAAGATGATAGTATGTTTTGTAAATATTTACCGCGCCTAAGCGTCGAAAGTAAGAACACATGTGAAGGAAAAATTACCAGAGAAGAATGTTATAAAGCACTAACAAGTATGAAAATTAATAAATCCCCTGGTAATGATGGGTTTACAGTAGAATTTTATCTCACATTTTGGCCGCAGTTAGGAGGGTTACTGGTTGATGTTTTCAATGAAGTATTTGAAAAAGGTTGTTTATCGACTTCTCAGAAACAAGGTGTCATAACATTAATTGAAAAAGATGGTAAGGATCCTTTATATGCTAAAAATTATAGACCAATTACGCTGTTGAACACCGACTATAAGATAATATCAAAGGTAATGGCAAAACGAATAAAGGACGTCCTGAATGATATTATTTCTGCTGATCGATTAGGCTATATATATGGTAGACATATTGGTGAAGCTATACGTTTGATAGATGATGTAATTTTTCACTGTAATAACCATTGTGAGGAAGACATTTTCCTTATAGTAGTCGATAATTCAAAAGGCTTTTGACTCTGTCTCACACAAATTTCTTTTCAAAGCATTGGCATTATTTGGGTTTGGACAGTATTTTTGTTCTTGGGTTAAAACCAATAATGGAATTAGTAGTTGCGTTATGAGTGGAGGCTTCTCTACAGGTTATTTTTATATTAAGAGAGGGGTAAGGCAGGGGGACCCACTTTCACCGTATTTGTTTTTGCTAGTTATAGAAACTATGGCTCATGCCCTTAGAAATGATAGTGCTATTAAAGGAGTAGAATTCGATAATTCTGAAATTCGACAAATTCTGTATGACATGACATTGTTTGTAAGGAATGAATCATCGATTAAAAGAATACAAGATATATTCCTAGATTTCTATAAATTAAGTGGTTTAAAGGTTAACATTGAAAAAACCAATGTAATGAGAATAGGTAAAAATAGAAGAGAGTCGGGAACATTACCTTTCGGTAATATTGTAACGGAAATGAAGATTTTAGGCGTATATTTTTGCCTAGATGCAATGAGAATGGAAGATTTGAATTATAAAGAAATTTTGAGTAGAATTAAAAGACTTTTGGGGTGGTGGACAGTGGCGGCACCAAGGGGGGCATGGGGGGGGCATTTGCCCCCCCCCCCAGTTGCCCCCCCCCCCCAATAATTTTCGGAGTGAAAAAAAATAAAACGGTGGAAAATGAAAAAGAAAAGAAAAGGAAAGAAAAAAGTGAAAAAGGAATGGAGAAAAGAAGGAAAAAGAAAGAAAACGGAAACTTGGAAAGCAGTGGCGGCATCAAGGTGGGGGGGGGGGCATGGGGCAAATTTGTTAGCTCAGCTCGTGTAAATATCCTCATATTTGGGTAGTTTTATAGCCGAATAATTTCTGTACATTTCCACTATAATAGTGTCAAAATTTTTGCTCGCTCGCTTCGCTCGCTCGCAATACAGGCCTATAACTCCCACCACATAATCAGGCCGCCAGATGATCAAATGTCATAAATCAGTAGGAAATATTAGTAAGTAAACACCAGAATTCGTAATATAGATATTTAAATAGACAGCCTTTTGATAACTTAGATTAGATAGTGAAATTAAATATGTATATACGGTATATATATATAACACTATGGACCTTACCGACCACACCTTATGATTAATGTGACGACTGATTTTTTATAGTGACTGGCACACAGGACCTTTTGTGTCAAAGGTGCCAAAAATAACAACAACAACAAAAACAACAACAACAACAACAACTGTACTGTAGGCTTACCTGAAAAAGTCTTTCACTGATGTTTGCTTTCTCTTTTTGGGGACACTTTCCATGATTATTTTTGGGTCCTTCTAATCACAAATGAGCACTAGTAAGCACTGCGGCAGGGAACATGTGCATGCGATAGGCCTGCTTCGTCCAACATGGGCAGGCTGCAGGCGATAGGCTAGGCGTGCTGCGTGATGAGCATCACTCATACTAAGCTTGTCCCATAGACGCGTTATGTTACATTTCGTACCATTTCCCGGCTGTGATATATAGTTCCACCAACTATCTCATGCTTGGCGCGCTCATTAATGCAATACGCGCACTACATCAATGCAATACGCACACTGCATCAATACAATACGCGCACTGCATCAATGCAATACGCGCACCGTCATCAATGCAATGCCGTCGTCATCAAGTCACATCACGTCAGATTTTTATGCGCTGTAGAGCTATAATTTCACATCTTTTCTCAATGAATGTGTTAATGAAAGTATTATCGATGAGTGATATAAAACATTTAAGCTTTTGGCTACTATTCTATCACAATGATATGTTCATAGAAAAAGTAACACATGTTCACTTGGTAGTCGGGGGGGGGGGGGTTAAAACCTATTGCCCGAGGCTGAGCCTGAGACAGAGTGCTATATAGGAACATATGGAGTCTGGACATATTATGATGGCGTTTTCCTATGCACATTAAATGTTTACTTGGCAGCCCAAGGGGGGGGGGGGGGTTAAACCCCCTAAACCCCCTCCCCCCGTAGATTCGCCACTGAAAACATATGCCTTGTCAAAATTAAACTACGTTTCGTCGTCATTAGTTGTTCCAAGGTGGGTAGGAATAGAAATTAAGAAAATTTGCTTTGATTTCATATGGAATGGAAAAGATAGAATTAAAAGAGATATTTGTTATCAAGACTACAGGGATGGTGGCTTAAGGATGATAGATTTTGATTTATTTGTGAAAACCCAAAGGGTAATGTGGTTAAAACAATTACTTTATGGGGAAACAAATATGGGCTGGAAACTTTATTTTGATTACATCTTTAGAAAAGTGGGTGGAAGGTTTATCTCGCTTTGTAATTATGACATTAAGTTATTGAATCTGAAAGCCCCGCAGTTTTATTTAGAGATTTTAAAGGCTTGGCAAGATATTGAGGAAAACAGGAATTTTGCAGGAAAAGTCAATCCAATTATTTTTAATAATAAAAACTACCTTTTGAGAGGTAAAATGATTTTTGATGAAGATTTGTTTAAAAAGAATATTTACCTAGTCGATCACATTCTTGAGAGAGAACAGGTGAAAACAAATTATTTTCATAGACTGGGCTTGAGTGCTGAAAATATTATGGAAATTTGGAAGATAAGTGATGTCGTTTTGAAAAGCGAAAAATATAAAGGGAACTTCCAGGATTTATGCTGAAATGACGTAGACAATTATAATATTTCTTTGAAGATTTTGGAAAAGTTATTTTACTGAAAGATGTACCATCTAGAAAGGTTTACGAAAACTTTGTAACAAATCTCCAGCACCTGTATACTTTACGAATAAAAGATGATCACAACCATTTTGATTTTTCAGAAAAAGAAATTTCACAAATATTCATAAGACTTAGAACTACAACAATTTTACCGAAAGTCAGGGAATTTCAGTGTAAATTACTCCATGGTGCAATATACACCAATGAACATCTTTTCAAATTTGGGTTTGTTGATAACAACTATACTGTTCATTCTACAAGCATAAACAGGAATCATACGAACAACTATTTTGGGTTTGTCGTGATGGCAAATAGTTATTGAAAAACTAGGTTTAGTAAATCTTCGGAAGGCAGAGTGGAAAGAAATACACGTGGGAATTCTGGATCCGACCCTGAAATTAAATTTTGCAATACTGTGATTTTCTTAATGAAATATATTATTTTCAAGACAAGGTCAGAGGAGAGAGTTCCTACTCAAGAAAGATGTTTTCAAATTTTGTTAGAATATCAAAATGAAGAAAAAGCAATAGCTATTAAAAGGAATACGTTAGATAAGCATTTCTTAAAATGGGAGAGATTGCACCGAAATGGCAGGACTGGGGGCGATATCCAGGGGTAAGGAGAGAGAGAGAGAGAGAGAGGGAGAGAGGGGGTTGAAAGAGAGGATTTGTGAATGTGTGTGTAGCGTCGTGTGTCTGTGTGTGTGTTGCGGCTGTTTTTGTTTTTGTTTTTGTTTTTATAAGGAGGGTGGGGGTTAGGGGAGGTCAAAGGGGTAGGTTATTGGTAAAGAAGAAAGATTTCACTCAATTTTTTTTTCTTATAAAAAATTGTTTAAGGTTTTTTTCTCTCTGATGTTTAACATGTTTAATTCATTGAAACAGTTTTAGTGATG
This sequence comes from Heliocidaris tuberculata, assembly GCA_025618425.1. Classification (NCBI taxonomy): domain Eukaryota; kingdom Metazoa; phylum Echinodermata; class Echinoidea; order Camarodonta; family Echinometridae; genus Heliocidaris; species Heliocidaris tuberculata. The sequence continues at coordinate 31,870,979 of CM046841.1, forward strand.
ATTAATTGTATTTCTGGTAATGTATTTCAGTGTGTCAAGCCTTATCTTCTATTGTTCATAATGATCATGTAAGTCACTGAAATATTTTAGTTGTGATTTTTATTGTATTTCTGTTATGTAATTCAATGGAAATAATTTTGTAAAAAGAAAAAAAATCCATGTATTATTGAGTGAAATCAAAATAAAGATCATTGGGGGGAAAAAAGTGTGTATTTCACTAAATACCTCTTTTCGGAGACACACGACAATGCGGTCTATTCCGTCATAATAGCGCGTGGTGCGTACGGGAGACACGAGTAGAAAGAAAAATGACAGTGTCTCCCTAATACACCATACACAATAGTGTATGTATAATACGCGCTGTGATTGGTTAGATAAGCATCACGTGACGTGCAAAAATTTTGTTATAGTGCACGATCGTGCACTATAATATTATATATATATAATTGTATTCAGTCTCAGTGTTTTACGTTTGCGGTTCTCCGTCATATTATATGTGTGATCCAAAAAAGTGGTTTATTGATAATTACAATACGATTAATTTCTGCCATGTCTACTTTATTTATATGTTTCTGTCGCCTAAATGCTTATCGTTTCATAACTTATGTTCTATTTTGTTGATGTATTTAATATTCTCATTTTGTATGTGTACTGTACTGTCGTTACTATATACATTATTACTTATTATTGATTCCAGATCCTGATGAAGGGCAGGTGCCCGAAAGCTTGGTCATAATCATTGTGGTATATATAGTCTTGCAACGGCCCTCTTCGTAAACCACTTTTTTGGATCACACACACACACACATATATATATATATATATATATATATATATATATATATATATCGCAAACACGCACGCACACAAACACGCACACCACATACACTCCCACCCCACACTCACACACATCTTACTCCCTCCGATGAACTCTTGGGCATCCTCACAATAATTTACACGATTTCTCTGTCGCTAATTGGGTAAGTCTTTACAATATAAAATTTTCTAATTACATCACGAAATCTATCACAATAGCGGTAAGCCCCTAAAGTTTGATTTAAATTGGTAAAGCTTACTATTGTATCATTGGCTAATAACGTATGTTTAGGAGATGGGCTTATTAGTCTCTGTACTAGCCATGCGGTACATTTTGTTTGGGTATATAAGCATTAAGCTTCGGGCGTAAATTAGTAATCATTTTCGTTATGGCTATCATTCAAGGTGTATTGAATTCTTTCCATGCGGCTTTACTTTGCCTCGGCGTTCCTGGTAATCTGCTTGTCCTGGCAGGCTACGCCAAGAAGAAGCAAAAGACCGGCACCGATATTTTCATCATGGGTCTGGCAGTGTTTGATTTTCTGTCGTCTGCAATCGCCCTCATCAAAGCGAAAGCATGGGTACCAAGCAATAGCTATTGCAGATTTCAGTTCTTTGTTGGCGGCTGGTTTATATTGGCACAGCTGTCACTAGCACTGATCATTAGCATTGATCGGTACTTGGCCGTGTGTTGGCCCGTCCATCGCCGGCCGACAGTCCACCTAGCAACCATCGCGATCATTTTCTGCAGTATCGCTACACTTCTGCTGTACTCGCCTTCTCTGAAAATGGTGCATTATGATGACTTCATCAAAGATTATATGTTAAGGCAAGATATCAAATGGCTCCTAGACTACGATAAGTATGTATTGCAGGCGTACCTTATTGGTATGATCTGTCTTACATCTTTGTTTTACATCCGGGTCATCTACGCTCTTCGTCGTCAGTCCAAGATTCGTGCCACGCTTACTGTTCAACCAGCTGCCATGAAGAAAGTCAACAAAATAAGAGAGCTGGAAGTGACACGAGGCCCAGCCATAGACCAGATACAATAACCACGTCTGTCCTACAAAGCCAAAGCCATATAATAGCATACCCAGGTGCTAAACAGGTGCACGAAGGAGTGGATAAGCCTCACCAACAAGATGATCTTACGGCAAGTGATGCTATCAACGACGTAGGCAACAATGGCCCGTTGAACTCGGCCAACCATTCAGAAGTCGGGAAGTTTCAAACAGTCACAGGCCACGCCTCCCATCAGATAATAGATTTATCTGTCGAAAGTCCAACCGACAAACGCCATGCGTTGGCCGCAAGCAACACAGAGATTGAACTGCCAAGCGTCGTCGATGGGTCACAGAATAACACTGAGCCTAACCATGCTAACCGCAATGGCAACACAGTCTATCGATTATCAGAAAACAGACTAACGCTGATATTCGGTATCTTGACTGCCACCTATTTCATCAGTCTGATCCCAGCGATTGTTGGCCGATACATCCCGATATAGAGACCCGTCGGGTCTTCATGAACCGGTCCGATGTTCATCACACGGTGTACGCCATGTTTTTCCGCATTTTCGAAATAAACTCTGTGATAAACGTTTTTGTATACTGCCGGCTAAACAAACGTTTTCGGCAAGACTGTCAACAAATCCTTGCCCAAATCAAATTGGCCGTCTGGAAATAAATATATATCTACGTGTTTTGACAAAAGAGATGGGCACAATTTTTTTTCTTTTGAAAGCTGACAAGCAAAGGAGAAATGCTTAAAGATTTTTATGTTTTATGTGGAGGTGTCGTGGTGTAGTGGTTCATTCACTTGACTCTCAATCAAAGAGTTGATGATTCGAATCTCAGCCCGACACTAACATCTTTTGGCAAGACAGTTATTCACGTTTGAGACTCTCCACCAAAGTGTTAACCTGGCAGGCTATTCCTTGAAATGCACTGTACGCTGATTACGGTCGCGGGAGCTAAATATCCAAAGCCTTTAGAAGTGCATGGGGACGTTATATCTTAAAGTGTACCAATCACCTGAAAAAATAATTTGTGTACAGCTAAAAAGTATAAAATCAACCTCAAAGAACTTTGTCTGGTATTCTATAGGTCAACAGTTAATGATTAGGAAGGAAATAAAGGATAACATGAAAATGCTCGCGCGGAACAGAACTCCGAGTTTGGTTCCGCGTGAGCCTTTATCTTGGCGAGCGCGTACGGGTGCGTCGAGTAGTCTACTCACGAGTCGCTTTCACGCTTATAGAGAGTGTACTTAAAATTGCAATATCTCTTTCTAGAATTAATATTTGAAGCCCATATTTTGAATATAGTGTAGCGACATGAAACCTCTAACATACAGATCAAAATTATTTTTGGTGATTGGTATACCCTTAAACATAATAGGCGCTATACAAGAACTGTTTATTATCATTATTATTATTATTATTATTATTATTATTATTATTATTATTATTATTATTATTATTATTATGATTGTTACTTTAAAAAAAAAAGAAAAAAAAAAGAAGAAGCTCTTACAAGGGAAAATAACATTATAACAATAATCCTTTTCAGATGATCTTTGACTGAAAAATGGAACAATAATACAGATGAAGGGTATATATATTTCTCTTTGAACGTATGCTCCGGGCTTTATTTTATCTTTCGCATATGGGCTTTGTTTGCCATTTGGGTTTCAAATTAGGTTTAGGGTGACGTTTAGGGCTGGAGAAAGTGTTTGATATATATATATTTGAAAATATCCAATCTGCTTACTATTTTAATTAGTGCAATATTTAGTGGAATTATCGCAATCTTAAAGTGATTTGATAACTTTGTTGAGGCTTGATAAAATCTGAGCTAGTACCTGGCCTTGCATGCTATCAGTGTATGAAATGTGGTGTAAAAATGAAGCCCAGGAAAAAAAAAAGCACTTCAAAATCATCATTTGTGCTTCACAAAAGTAAACATATGCAAGTGACCGGAAATGCCCGACTCATTTCCCCCCATACATGCCATAGACTCAGTGTTAGACTAAAGCGTATGGCCATACGCTTTCGTAAATGAGAGTATTCAGTCATAAATATCTTAACAAATATATATTTGAAAACCTTTCTTTGCCTGGCTATTTATTTATCCTTCTGAACATCATTATGCAAGACAGATATCAAAATTCAACAATTTATCAAATCAAGCCTCCACAAAGTTACCGAATCCCTTTAATAAAACGACATACATTATATTTGTCAGAAGCAAGTCACTGTACAATATAAAGCGCATTGAGAGAACATACGCTCTTGAAATGCACAAAAGAAGAACGAATTATTATTTTTACTTTTATGTATTAAATGTCAGAATGCATTTTATGGTGTCAGTATCGTCGATTTCCTTTTCTGGGAATTATAATATGCATTCCCTCATATACAGTGTAGTGACATTTTAAAAGTGAAATACATAGCTGTAGATATTTCAAAGCAAACTGTGTATAAGATGAAAATGACCTATATGCATGCTGTGTAATTGACTAATTTTACCTAGGAATAAGATTAGTTGCCCGATTGTCTTGATTCAGCTAGTGTAATAATTTCTTGTTGTTGTTAAAGAGCACGTACACAGATATATTTATCAAAGGTAGGAAGTATGAAAGTTGTAATTCACAACACCTTCGGACACAAAATTGAACATGTATGATTAGCAATATCAACACAATTTTGAACATTTCTAGTAGGAGAATAAATTATTGTGTTTTTGTACTGCAATCTTTATCTAACTGGTCTGTTTTGCGATCTGTTTAATATATTTTGGATGAATCCCGGGAAGACTTTACAATTAATCCTTTTTCTTCTTATACCCAAGAACTGAGAATTGTCAACCGTTTGATTATGCGTTTGTTGAGACGTCAAAAGTTTCACAAAAGTGATAACTGGTCTTAAGAGTTTCCTCTTTCTAATTCTAATTTCATTTTTCTCATATATAATGGCTATAAAACATCGAGTTCCTTCCACCAACTACACACACTCATAAATCAAGATGGAAATGGATTACCGCGTATTTAATGTTTAAAATTATTATACATATGATGCATTCTCTACAGACATATCTTTTATTTCTGAAAATATTGATCAACCAAAGTTTAGCTGCTTTATTTTCTTGCCATCCATATTAAATTCAAGAAGCAACTTGAACAAACCTAAGCTTAAAAACATTCGAAAATTATTTCCTTTTGAGAAAAACAAAAATCTGAATACAAATAGCATGAATAGTCAAGAATAAACATTATAGCAAGAATTGTAAGTATAAGAAAAAAAGTTCTTAAAATTTCATTCGATTAGGTACTGAAGGTGAAGGAAAATGTTGCATTAAGGGATTACGAACCATTACGCAAGGAAATATTTATGGCAAATCTAAGTGTATGTAAGTCGAAATATATTGATATAAATGCATGTATGATGTATTTTCAGTCATTTTCAGTCTATGTATACAACTAAACGCACGATTTTGAACAAACGAATCTGTGAGCATAATCTTTAGGGCTTAAATTCCCTTCAGTGAATTCAATTCACGCTATAGAGGCACTTCATAGTTTTTATTTAAAAATCTGACCACTTTCTCCGTATGAAAGTTGTGTGGCGTTGGTTACTTATGATGTGCGGAATAGAAACGTGTTGATTCTCATTGATGCTTCATTTACCCTTTTGTAATAAAACTTTACACAGTCGCCTAAAGTAATTACGACTCTGTAGCTATATCTATTTCTTAGTTAGTGATAATTCATAAAAAAATAAAGCACTGAGCAGTGCATTTATACATTCCTTTGACTATTAAAGCAAATAAATGAAGACGTAAAGGAGTTCTCGCCAACAGTAATGATTAATAAGAATAAAGAAATGATGTATTTCACAGTTTTTTGAATCCTTATTCGGATCTTGATCACAAAACCATTATGCCTTTGAGCCAAATAAACATTTACACGATCAATGACATTTTAGTACAAAGAAATTTCTTACAAAAAAGGACTATAGTGACGGAAAGTAATGAACGAAAAATTTGTTCAGACGTTTATTATCGAAACCAACACTTTGCAGGAGATAGATAGAATTAAAAACCAAAACTCTGTCTGCTGTTTTGATGAGAATCCCCCTCGATTATCTTTATATTATCTGCCTAACAGTTTGGTAAAGAATTGTCTTTGTGATAGCGTGCGCCTAATCATGTTTGATAGCTTCAATCATTCTACGATTAATCTAGTGCCTGTTATATGTTTCTTGTGGTAAAAACCGCGTTTTCATTATATAGCATGATTAGCGGTCTTCTTGGAACTGCTTATAGTGCGGTCACCCCTCCCAGACCGATAACAAACCGACAACAGACCGACCAAAAATGATAAAATTTCCCTCTGTCGGAAACCGATGCAGGCCCGACGACAAACCGATGATCCCGAATCGACTTGGTACACAGCCCGATTGCATCCTGCCAGTTCCTTGCACCCATACCGATAGCCGATATCTGTATATAAAAAAAATAGTCTTTTCGTCTTTATATTGATGGATCTCAAGGAGTGAGGATCACCATTTCACAGTCAAGTAAAGTAGCATGGCTTCAGACATTAACATGATTACTCTCTATCTCTCTCTCTCTAAAAAAAAAAAATCAAAAAAAATCGAGTGATCACGTGACTCCCCGGGCGAGTGAAAATGGACTGAAAATAGAGTGACAGGCACTCTTTTCTTTTTAGAGAGCACTCGATATTCACTCAATATTCACTCATAAGCAAGTGAGTGACTCCCTGGGGAGTGAAAATAGAGTGAAAAATCACTCTTTTTTTTTTTTTTTAGAGAGAGAGAGAGTAATTAAGGGGGCAACGGTCAAGATTTAAGGGATACAATGCAGAATAATAATAATAATGTAAAAGGTGTGGGATGGGTCTTATGGGCTTAGATCTGTTTACGTTACCTCCCCCTGTCTTTCATTCTCTCTTTCCCTCTTTGGCCCTTGGATGGGTATGAGTGGGGGCACGTTTTCTCCATGTCCCCGCAAAAACACTCCACTGCATGGCACAACCCACAGACACCATCGCAGGAGTTCCTACAAGCAGCTGTTTAAGGGGATAGAGGGGCTCGACCCCCGGGCTGCACTTGAAGAGGACACAAAAACACAAAATAGAGAAAGGAAGAGGAGAAAAGGAATAAAATAATGGTCCTTATACGATACCCCGAACACAGTGTTAAGGGAAATAGAATTCTCTGAAGCTCGATTGCTTTGCCCCCACCCCCACTCAAATTTTTCTTCAAGATCTAGCCATTTCGAGCCCCAATGTTTGATATAGATCTGTTATAAACAGGGTTTTTATGTTTTCGAAATTCGAAAATACTAATTCTACTTGCTCTATATGCATGTCTTCATAGGTTTAATCATGATATCGGAACATTCTGCACACCCTTCCCCTAAAAGAAAAAAAATGCATAAAATGACATTTTCAAAGGTTAGATTTAAACGATACCCTAACTTTTCGTTGCCAAGCAGAATTCCTTTAAATATTTTTGTCGGGATTTTCATTGATTTTCTGTGCCCAAATATAGCAGATGTGAACAGAATAGTGGTTTCGAATGTTGAAAATTTGATAGAAACTTTAACGCTCAGTAGTTATGGTAGTCAGTAAAGTGCTCCCTTGCTTTTTTCATATGGGTCAAATGCATGAGAACTTGGGGGTTGGAAACTGAAAAGGAAATCTACCGCTAGGTCGTTTTTCTTCTTCTCTTTACAAGTTGCTTATGAAACTTTGGCTACTAGTGACACGTTAAGTGCATCACAAAATCACGAAAAGAGAATGACGTATGCACAGTTTTTAGCCACTTGTGGGCTTGCATCAGTTTGCTTTCGGTGTTGATACAGCCAGTGTTCCGGAGGGGTGCGGCGTTGTTCAGTGTTATGTCGGAATAACAAACTCCATTCAGTATTCCTTCTTTCGGTATTGTATCAGCTTTGAATCAGACACAGTTCGGCCTACTGGGTAGTAAAGCCGACCACATCCCGATATTTAAGCCCGACCCTAGCCCGAACGGCGAACGCATTCTGGATGCTTCCCGCCTTTGTCCTTCTGGAACTGACCCCGAACAGTTCCCGACCTGTCCCCGACAGGCCCCCTTCAAATTATCGGGGAAGAATCTTTCTAGCGTGTTCGAAAGATCTCACCCCGACAATTTCCGTAGCCCGACCCCAAACCGATAAGAGACCGACAAACTCGATAGGCCTAATACACCGACATAAAACTGATAGCAAAACCCCGAATGGCATAGATTTTGTCGGTTTACGGTGGGTGGCGTAGCTACGGGGGAGGGGGGCACGATCCACTATAATTATTTCGATGTTCCTTCAAAAAATAAATTTGATTAAGTAATAAAATGGTAAAATGAACCGGAAAAGAAAGAAAGGGAGAAAAGTACATGAAAGTGTGAGGGAAGAAAAGATAAAAGGAGCACCCCCTCCCTTGGCGCCCTACCCTAATCACTGGCCTTGTTAATTCGCATTTAATTCTTTAGTGCCGGCCGGGGCACGTACCCCCTGACACCCCCCCCCCCCCCCCCCCCCGTAGATACTCCACTTATTGGGATAAATGTAATGTTTCGGTCGTTTTCTTGTCGGTGTGGTGTCGGTCTCATATAGGCATGATCGGCGTGACTTTGGTATGACTTCGTTGTTGAAGAGAGAAGTCAATCAAGCACTACCAATAAAGTGAGTCTTGAACGATTAAGATTTTATTTTTGCCCATGCGTAAACGATTTGGCCGTTTTTAATCCCCTTTCACTGTTAACATATGAGAGATGAACATCTCGTGAATAAATATAAATACGTCATTGGTTTCTGTCTTATATAAAAGCGATGAATAATGCTCACAAAACAATTCTCTGACTTCTCCTTTTTAACACATTACAGTGAAACTGCTCACAAACGACCATTGTGCAGCTAAAGCCAAACAGCAACACAGAGGAGATCAATATTTCCAAGTATGGCTATCATCCGAAGCGTCCTCATATCTTTCTTTGCTATTATATTTAGCATCGGAATACCTAGCAATATTCTCATTTTGGCGGGTTATTCGAAAAAGAACAAGAAAATTGGGACGGATGTTTTGATCATGGGTCTAGCCATAGTCGATTTATTGTCATCGGCAATAGCACTCCTCAAACTTAAAGTCTGGGTAGCAAGCGACTTCTATTGCATTTTTCAATGGTTCTTAAACATATGGTTTACAGGGTCGCAGCTGGCTTTGACGCTTGTCATTAGCATTGATCGGTACTTAGCAGTGTGTTTTCCCGTCCGCCGCAGACCAACAGTTCGTCAAGCTACCATCATTGTCAGCTTTAGCTATCTGGGGTCGTTTCTATTGATGTCACCGGCTCTTGCGGCGATTCATTATGATGACTTCATCAAAGACTGCATGTATAGGTCTGATGTCAAATGGTTCACTAATTTGGACAAATACATCGGACAGGGGTATATAATATCCTTTATCTCCGTTTCGACCTTGTTATACTTCAGGGTCATCTTCGCCCTGCGTCGCCAGTCAAAGGTCCGCGCCAAGCTTATCATCAACCCAGCTACCATACCTCCAAGTACTGGAACTGGGGTAAGTCACCTTGATCAAAGCAAAGAACAGAAAACGATCACATCATCTAGCACTTACGACGAAGGAGGACCGATGGTTGGTACAAATGGTACAAAGTCATTGACCGATGGGGGGTTTGATCGGACCAAAGACCAAGATAAAGCATTTATTCGCACTGCTTTAGGTAACATGTCCTTCATGAGCCACGATGAATCTCTGACAGCAGCAGAGGGGTCAGTTCTCCCAAATCACGGATCACCACATCCTGAAAATGCTAAGACTGTCTCTGAGAAACCTCCCGAAGCGGAAGGTTCTGCTGATGGGCGTGGCCCAGCACCGGTTGTCATCGTAGCCTCATCACAAATCGGAGCAAAGGATGGTCAGAATACCAGCAACATCGGTCGACTGTCAGAAAAGAGGCTGACGCTAATGCTCTGCACTGTAACTATTGTTCACTTTCTCAGCCTGACTCCTGTGTTAATTGGTCGATATATACCTATCGAGACACGACGAGCCTTCATGAACCAATCCAATGTGCATCACACCGTTTACGCCATCTTCATTCGCCTCTTTGAAATCAACTCGGTGATCAATTTTTTCGTCTACTGGCAACTGAACAGGCGTTTTCGTGAGGATTGTAAAGAAATCTTCAACCTAATTGTGCGGTCTATCTTCAGGAAGTAGATATGGGCGATATCAAATCAGAAGTAAATTCCTCAGCCTTGTTTGAATAAATCCCTGTAAAATCATGCTCAAGAAAAATATTATAGGCCAGGAGCCTGTCCCAAAATAGTCAACCCGTTTTACATATGGGATTTGACCCCTTAAAGTTACTTAGACCATCCATGTCATTCACACAAAGCTCGTCAGCTCGAACGAAGCCGCCGAGTTTGGCCTCCAGAGCCCCCATAAAGGACCCCAAAGTCGGGTCAATTTCAACCCATCTAACATATGCGCCAAACTTTGTCAGAAGGAAGGTGTATGAGTATACATTACCAAAACACCATGTAGAACTGACAAAATTTTCCGTCGGAATGGGTTGTCAGACCACCCCTAAAAATTGGGGCAAATTTTTCCCCTTAAGGCCCATGGATCAAATTTTGTCAGAAGGAAGAGGTATGGGTGTACATTTCAAAAATATAAAACTGACAAAATTTCCATCAGGAAGGGGGTGTAACACGCCCCTGAAAAAAAAAACCCACCAAAGTGTCCCTTAACCAAGCTTTACTGCCCAAAATGCTCTGGATGTAGAGAAAAACCATTTTTTTGGCATTACAACCTTAACAACCCCAAAGTGTATCATTCAATTTAGATCAAATTTACATAGTACGAGCTTGGGTATTGTAACCATCTTGGTGTGCAATTTGGTGTCAAATGATCATTTCAATTAAAAATTATTAAATTGTGAAAGTTGCCTTGCTTTCTCCAAAGTAGTAAAATAATAATTGTCAGGATTATGTAAACACACCCATTGTCCATCCTGTGCCTGTTTGACAAGGCATAATAGAGAACCTTGCAAGTTATTTGTGTAATTACACATGAATGGTAGATTTCAGCATGGCAGCCACATAGCCCAGATACTTAATAAGCGCCTCTATTATGTCTTGTAAAACAGGTGCAGATAGACAATGAGTGTGTTTACATAATCCTGACAATATCATTTCAGTACTACTTATGAGAAAGCAATACAATTTTCACAATTTAATAATTTATTAATGAAATAATCATTTGACACCAAATTGCATCCCAAGAATGTTACAAAACTCAAGATTGTACTTTGTAAATTTGACATGAATTGAATGAGACACTTTGGAGTTATTAAGGTTATAATGCGAAAAAAAATGTTTTTTTCTATACATCCAGACCATTTTGGGCAGCAAAGCTGGGTTTAGGGGCACTTTGGTATTTTTTTTTTCATGGGCGTGTTACACCCCCTTCCCGATGGAAATTTTTGTCAGTTTTTATATTTTTGTAATGTACACCCATACCTCTTCCTTCTGACAAAATTTGGTCCATGGGCCTTAAAGGTAACCGATAGTTTTGGCAAGCCCTCAAAAACTTTTTGTGTGATTTCTTTGATTTTACTTAATAAAGAGCAGGGTACCAACATAACTAAGATGCTGTGAATTTTTTACTCCTCAAGTGAAACATTTATTGAATGAGAGGTTAAAAGTAGTAAAAATCCCTGGCCCAAAAAAAGAGGGGATGTAAATTCAAACAACGGCCACACACACTACTCGCATGAGGATTGCTGTGTGTATAGAATACGCTACACATAGTGCGAAGCGCTATTTATTGTGCGGGGGACCTTCGTGTGGATATGGTCTTAGAGCGTGAGGCAGTGAAAAGCTGCTACCAAGCGTTTCTTACAGATATTTACACTTAAATTTGTTCGAAGTCGTGAATGGAATGTTAAATAATCTCGTACATGTGTCTTATGATAAAAGGAGAATAGTATGTGACTATGTTAGATAAGTTTCTTGCCAGTATGATTTTTGCTACCGAGACTTTCTATGAGCTTTAAAGGGAAAAATTTGCCCCAATTTTTAGGGGCGGTCTGACAACCCATCCCGACGGAAAATGTTGTCAGTTTTGGTGTTTTGGTAATGTATACTCATACACCTTCCTTCTGACAAAGGTTGGCGCATAATTATGTTAGATGGGTTGAAATCGACCCGACCTCGGGGCCCTTTACGGGGGCTCTGGGGCCTAACCCAGCGGCTTCGTTCGACCTGACAAGCTTTTTGTGAATGGCATGGATGGTCTAAGTAACCTTGAGGGGTTAAATCTCATATGTAAAATGGGTTGACTATTTCGGGACAGGCTCCTGGCCTAGTCTGGGAGCCTTATCCCTCGTGCAGGTCTATTTCACCTCGGCCTGCGGCCTCGGTGAAACAAAACTGCACGCAGGATAATTTCGTATTTGTCGTGCACATAGTCCAGTATAGTGCATGATAGACCATGCACTATTTATATCATATTTATATATATATATATACATGTATATATATATATATATATATATATATATATATATAGCGCCATGAGCGTCATGCTTGACGGACCTAAACGCTCTATAAGAAGCCACTGTTATTATTATATATCATTATTCATTCCTATGATTATATTTTTTTTTTAGTAATTCCCATTCATAGATAAATCTGAATTTGCATGGGCAGCCTGGGAGGGGGGGGGGGTAGGGCAGCAGATGTTCCATTTCCCCCATTTAATCTTTATTTGTAAATTTTAGAATTTGATTTCGATATAATAATGATGTTCAGCATCGAAGTGTCTTTAGTTACAGCGGCATTTAAATAATCCATAGACATTTGCTCGCTCGCTTCACTCGCTCGCAAATAGTTTGGTCACTTTTCCCTTTGAATTACAGATTTTGGACAGATGAATTAGTTTTAATACATGTACATGCATTTTTTTCTATTTGTATGTTTTTGCATATTTCAGATTGAATTCACTTCGTATAGCATAATGAGGATTACATATTAGAAGATATGTGAACCCCATTCTTTCCCTGTCTTATGATTTTTGATGTTTTGCTTTATAAGCTATATCACTAAATTGCGAGTTTGCATTGTGGCCGAGTAAAAATCTTTGAAAATTTTCATTTTTTGAGGTTTTAACAGCACTTTGATAATGATTTGCCTTGCAATAGGTTCTTCTTTTAATTGAAATGTCACTCATTACTTTTTTTCTTGCTTGGAAATTTTTCGGGGGGGGGGGGCAAAGTACCCCATTGCCCTCTTCAAATACGCTAGTGATATTTCCGCATGTCCATAATGATTATCTGTTTGATAATCATGACAATGGTTCATGCAATCGAAGTTAAAAAACAAAACAAAACCAAAAATATGATAAATATACGAGAGTGGCACTACCAATTTCGACATTTAATATTTGTAATGAATAGATACAATCTGTGCTTGAGAAGAGAAAGGATTTTGTACTAAATTGTAAAACCCATTTAGACAAAATATTGGATATGTGCTCATATCAACAACAAAAAACCTACCGGTAATCATTATTCCTTTATGCACCAAAGGAGCATACCATGACATGCAGGTGACGTGGAAGTATTATTTTCAAGAGAGGAAAAAAAAAAGTTTATTACGAAGTACCTCGACCACCTTTAGAGCAATTATTCTAAAATGCTAAAAGTGTGACCTGTCCATGTTTAAAAGATCTGCGGATATATTGGGTCATTTGTTTCATCTGGTAACCGGGCAAGTCCAAGCTTTTTTGTCGCATACGTTAGCGATCACATCAAAGATGTATATATCTGACCATTGTATCGAGTTAAAAGCCTGGGTAGAGCTACAATCAGACCACATATGAAGTGAAATGACAAATTTGATATCAATTTATGTTCAAAACACCAAAATTCTTGGTAACGTATAACGTATGGGGCACCAAATGAACAAATACTTTGGACTTGCCCAACTACGAACTGGGGAGCGTTTCATGAAAGGATTTGTCGGATATTTTATCCGACAAGTGTTATAAGCTACTGAAATCCTTGCATCTGATTGGCTGAGAGCAAATTTGTCAGTAAAAATCACTGACAAAATGCTTGATGAAACGCTCCCCAGGTCTATAACCTTACACAATTTCTCGAATAAAGAGCATCTTATACTCTATACACACACACTAACATAATAATCAAAACAATCAACCTCACGTATGCATTGTCATGATTGTGGAAGTGTCGTAGTATGTGGATATTCACTTGAATTTCAACGAAGGGTGAGAGTTTGAATCTTGGTCCGGCACTATAACGTCCTAAGATATTACTCTACATTATTATGACACTCCCTACCCATTTGAAAGAGATGTACATTTTTTAGTTCTTGAAATACTTATATCAAAGAAAATGCGTTCTAATTGTATTTCATGTTACGAATATGGTAATACAGACTGTATGAATATTCATGTACATTAGTATATGGGTCAGTGAGATGTCATAGTGGTGAATGGTAGGTGAATAAACGTCATGCAACCGTGGTACAGTTCGAGTGAGTTCTTTCATTATTACGCTGAGTGTTTTGTTTGTTTGTTGGGTATGAGGTGTGAAAAAATATTTTAAAAAGATTAAAAGAAGGAAATTAAAGGAAATACATCAAGGAAAGTCAAAGAAAAGAGGACCGAAGGAAAAAATTAGACGGGGAAGAATTGAAAGTGAATAATGAAAGAAGAGGAAAAACATAGCAGTACAAGAGGATAGAAAGAAAATACAGTAAAAACAGAAATAAAACTAAACAGCTAACATGGCTAAGAAAGAAAGAAGAGAGGAGGAAGGAATAAGACAAACAGAAATTTAGAGGAAAAGTAGAAAAATTCGGTCTCGAAGGTCTGCTGAAACTTTTTGAGGGTTTGTGAGACCAGCAGCAACAATGTCGTTCTCAAGAGCCTTCTTGCCACTATTCAGAGAGTTCGTTATCGGTCTCATGGGCTGTCTTTCTCGTGGATCTTCGGTATGATCAAAGACTGACAATCAAACGGTACGTAGCGTTAAACTATATCATTATGCCAGGGAACGTAGCGACTGAGAGAGAAAATTTTAAAGTTTGGAATACTAAAACTTCGCATTTCAGAGCACCCTGCTGCCTGCTGTACTCTGTATTTTGTTTAAATCATTCAAACGTGACGAAAATTAATGAAACAACAAAAACACAGATTTAAAAAATGAAAAAAGAAGAAGACAAAATCACTCAACCAAAATATCCATATAAAAAAAAAAAAAAAAAAAATAGTTCTAGCATATCTCACACACACACACACACACACACGCGCGCGCGCGCAAGCACACACAAAATCATTCAAGCATGGGTCAGTTATCTTGGATTCCACGGTACCTGTTCGTGGACTTCACGTTCGCCCCAAGAGTTCTTGCTGGGAGGAGGGGGGCAAGACTATTTAATTTGTCTATGGTTGGCCCACAGCCGTTCGCAGCTGCGGAAACGCACATGCAAAACACGCACTATCAGTTGTGACCATATAGCATTAGATCCAGGGAAGGATTCAAATTTTAGTAGAATAGGCCTACGGGCCATCAACATGATTAAGTGTGTCCAAAATCACCCAAGCAATTCATACAAAATTGGAACACTAACCAGTCAGAGCACGTGCTGAACATAAATTATTAGGTCCCAGCATCAGATATTGGGACAGTGTTTATTTTCGTCATCTTCACACCAAGAAGTTAGACAATGACTAAGTTCACAACAGTTGATTCAAATTAATAAAATAAACGAAAATTACAGTGTAGTACAGTATTATATCATTAGGAACACAAATAATTACGTGCTACACATAAACATGATAGGGATAAACATGATAGGGGTATAACTAGTTTATGAGTCTATTTATTTTTAACACAGAAACAACACAAAGAGTTGATTCGTAAGTGTGACTTCTGATACATTTAAAGTCCATATTGCAAGTATTTTCTCGACATCTTTTCTTGAAAAAAGTATCTATATAAAGTTAAATATTAGATGTTCTCTGTAGGTTTCCGGGGTGAGTGCGTATTCACAGTTGAATGCTTTCAGTAATGGGAGCCTCTGTGAAAAAGCTGTCGATATATTCTTCCGTGAAAAATAACCCGCTTATGGGGCGTTTAGAGATTTGGTAATGGATTTTTTGATAATGGAATTAAATTAAATTAAAAATTTACACAAGACTTTTTTTTCGGTATTTATACACCAAAAATGAAGTGAAAGGGAAAGAGGAAAGAAGAAAAAGAAGAAAAAGATGAAAAAGGAGAAAAAGGAAGAAAGAGTGATTGAGATAAATATGTACATCTCTAGATCTATAAGGATGCGTTTGACCAGTTCATGGGTGCCGTTGCATAAAACTTGCTATTATAGTAACTTTGCTATTATAGTAACTTTTCATGGAATACTGGATTTTGATTGGCTCTTGAGCAACGTTACCATGGTAGTTACCATTGATGGCAAAGTTACGATAATAGTAAGTCTTTATGCAACGGCACCCATATCTGCATTTTGCATGCAGTATAACAGCTTTGCATTCTGGTGGATTCCACAGAAAATTATGTTTAATATTTTGCGAGCGAAAACAAATTTGCGATTTGGAACAGCTTTTATGAACACTTTCGAACACAGAGGCAAATCCAAGCGGTAAATCACAATTATTTTACCCCCCCCCCCCCCATGGGTACTTTTAATTTACGGTGGGAGGGGGGGGGGAGCAACCACTCGAATAATTCCAGCGAGAGGCGTCCCCCGTCCCCCGTCCCCGAGTTTCTGACCCTTATAACTATAGGGCATTTACATTGTATTTTGTAAAACACAAGGGAATCCATGCCTAAATAATAGACCTACCTACGGTTTGGAGATCTTCTGCGATATTGTACATTTTTTGTGCTAGGCATGCGAGGGAGCGGAGCGATCGAGAGAGAAAATTCATACTTTACATAGTTCATTTCTTCATGTTCTTAGAAGAACAAGAATAAAAGAAAACTGTTACCAACGTCCACAAAGATACAGTAACTGATTTTGCGCTCAAACAAACAAAATACTTAATGTAGCTTCCTCTGTCATATTCTAAAAAGTATCTGAATAAAGACAACAACAACAAAAATCAACTGCTACTAGGCTTTTTAAAAGATACGGTAAAGTTAACGCAAGCAACACCAATTGATACTTTGCGTTTTTTATTCTTCATGTTTTTAGAAGTACATGAAACTTAATTCATAAGTAATCGACCGTATTACTTTCAATGGTTTGTTTCAATTCAGAAGGTATAGTGAATGACGTTAACGTCGTCATATATCATTATTGCAGTATGCATGCACGTCAATTCGATAAGCCATAAGTATACGATGTTAAAGAGGAAAACAATGTCCATTCAAACATGATAATTTATGGACATTTTGAAAAAGTGATTAGTATTTGTTCTAGCTTGGCCTACTGCAAGACTCCATGGAGAAAATGCATTAGTATAATTCTTGTCTGGATAGTGTATAGTATTAATATATGAGTATGATGTGATTCTGCAGGAACCGTGATTTCACAATCGACTTTAAAGTTCTTTATTTAAAATGTACTTTAAAAAACTACTCATAAAGCTTGATCATTCGTACAATCAATTCGTACAAAACTTTATTTAGGAATAACAAAAAAGCAGCTTATCGTTTTATAATGGAAAGCTTCTAAATTTCTATTAATCTTAGTCGAGAGAGAAACGTTCGAAATAGTGGTGTAGATACGGGGGAGATACGTACCCCCCCCCTCCCCCCCCCCCCCCATTCGAATAGCAAAATAAGAGTTGAAAAAATAAATAAAGGAAAATAAAAGAGAAAAGTATAGAAAGAAAATGAAGAGAGAAAAGGTAGGTGACAGAGATGACCCCTCCCTACTTCTTCACGGATGGGCTTGGGATTCATTTTCAATTCACCGAGTAAGAACGGTGCACCCCCCCCCCCCCCAATGATGACAGTACCCCCCCCCCCCCTCAATGCCTGGACCCACGCTATACGTCACTGTTTATAAAGGTACATAAAGGAAGAGGGGAAAGAAGGAAATACATGAATAGAAAGGATATACATGCATGAGATAGATAGATAGATAGATAGATAGATAGATAGATAGATAGATAGAGATGGAGAGGGATAGAGAGATAGAGAGAGAGATAGAGAGATAGAGAGAGAGAGTGAGAGAGAGAGAGGAGGGAGAGAAAGAGAGGAGCAAAGTGAAACACAGTCATAAGGTGCTTGGCAAGGTTGGAAAAGAGAAAGAAGTATAGCCAGTCATGTGGCGTAGCTTGGGTTCAGTATCGCAATGACTGAAGTTACCCGTCTTACTGGATGATGCTCATTAACAAGGGAATCGATTAGGGGGAGGTGTAAAATGGGATTCTACCCCCCCCCCCCTTTCCTCCATTCTTCAAAAATGTAATTAAAGCACAGAGTTGAAGATATAAAAATCGTTAATATTAGAAATTGACCACGGAGCAATCGTCCTAGGAAGCATGTCGAAAACAATAAAATAGAGTACCTGTACACAAGGGCAGATCAAAGATTTTGTACAAAATTGAGGCACCGTTCTGAAAATATCTGACCTGACAAGCTTGGAATTAAAGGCTATTGCATTTTTCAGGTGCCTTTTAGGTCGCAAACTTTTAACTGGTGAGCTCATTCTTTTGTGTGACTGTGTTTACTTAAAGGTAACATATAGTTTTGGGAGGCTCTCAAAACTTTTCGTGAGATTTCTTTGATTTTACTTAATAAAAAGCAGGGTACTAACATAACTAAGATGCTGTGAAGTTTTTTCCTCCTCAAGTGAAATATTAACTGAATGAGAGGTGAAAAGTAATAAAAATCCCTGGCCCAAAAAAGAGGGGATGTAAATTCAAACAACGGCCACACACACTACTCACATGAGGATTGCTGTGTAAAGAATACGCTACACATAGTGCGAAGCGCAGGGTTTATTGTGCGGGGAACCTTCGGGTGGATATGCTCTTAGCGTGAGGCAGTGAAAAGCCGTTACCAAGCGTTTCTTACAGATATTTACACTAAAATTTGTTCGAAATCGTGAATGGAATGTTAAATAATCTCGTACATGTGTCTTATGATAAAAGGAGAGTAGTATGTGACTATGTTAGATAAGTTTCTTGCCAGTATGATTTTTGCTACCGAGACTGTCTATGAGCTTTAAGGTATGCCAAGTCAATTCTAAGAGGGGGCGGGTTGCTTATGCCCCTTAGAACCGCAAAAAACCTGTACAAAAATACATGAACGATGAATTTTACAATAAAATTTTTTTTTTTTTCTTGATACTATATACACTTTTGTCTTGGCAATTTTCATCATTCATAATGAGCTCGATATATCAAAGGGACATTTACCAGTTTTAAAGAGGATCCGTTTAACTTGGTTGAATGTACTTTCTTTACAGTCCTCACGAAAACGCCTGTTCAATTGCCAGTAGACGAAAACGTTAATGAACGAGTTTATCTCATAGGTGCGAAAGAAAATGGCGTAAACAGTGTGATGCACATCAGACTGGTTCATGAGGGTTCGCCGTGTCTCGATAGGAAGATATCGGCCAACAAACATCGGTATCAGACTGACAGCATAGATGACAGTTACACAGCCCAGCATGAGTGTAATTCTCTTTTCTGATTGTCGACCGGTGTTGATGGCATGGTGATATGCTTGTCCCGCTCCCTGACAGGTATTGTCACTATCTTGGCAGTGGTAACGGTTGCCGGCGGCGCTTCCAGAATGGCAACAAGATTTCCCGATTCCTGACGTTGCCCGGCCAGGTTGGTCTCGTCATTGACTGCTTCTGATGGTCCTTGGTTGAGGGAGTCTGTCGCACCTGCTAAACACTCTCCAACTGATTGAGATTTGCCTTGCAGGAACATTGGATGTAACCTTATGTTGCTGAAGACATTAGCACCAGATGCACCTGTCTGGTCCTGGGTCACATCCTGCTCACTATCTGTTAACAAGTTGTTACCTTCCCGCTGTGCAGGTACATTGTCTATTGATAACGCAGTGGTGGTGCTGCCCTCTCTGTTAAGATCGACAGGACACCCAGCCTTTCCGACTTGTGCAGACGAAATTGTAGTCGGGTATGTAATAAGCGTGGCCCTAACCTTGGACTGACGACGCAGTGCGAAGATGACGCGAAAATACATCAATGAGGAAAGAGAGATAGTGACCAAGATATAGCCCTGTCCGATGTACTTGTCATAGTTAGTGAACCACTCGATATCGGACCTGAACATGCAGTCTTTGATGAAGTCGTCATAATGTGCCGCCAAGAGAGATGGTGACATTAATAGAAAAGTCTCTAAATAGCTAAAGCTGACAATGATGATAGCTCGACGTTTTGTAGGCCTACGATGGACGGGAAAACACACTGGTATAGTACCGATCGATGCTAATAACAAGCGTCAAAGTCATTTGTACACTTGAAAACCATGTAATCGAGAAGAATTGGGACTTGCAATAGGTGTTCCTTGCCACCCATACTTTGACCTTAAGGGTGGATATTGCAGAGCTCAGAAAATCAGCAATTGCCAGGACAATGATGAAAATATCCGTCCCATTTTTCTTCTTCTTCATAACGTAACCTGCCAAAATGATGAGATTACTGGATACCCTCTATGGTACCCCTACACAAAATATAATCGCATAGAAAGATACAAGGACACTGCGAATGATAGCCATACTTTTATGGGATTGATTCCTCTTGATTTGATTCCATGATAAATATATACTCTAGTCGCTCGGCGTATGCCTACCCTGTGCCATCGCTTTCTGTAAGCAATCAGATTCAGATTCAGATTCAGATTTAATTTATTGTCGTGTTATTAAAAAATAACATAAAAATTGCTTTCAGACTCTTGATACAGAAATACAGAAAATAATGTGCAGAATATAACAGAATAACAACAATGTGTCACACGTCAAATCGCAAAACAAATAAATACACTGTACATAGACATAGCTATGGATATAGATATAGATACTGTACGACCTTTTTCCCAGCCCACATAATTAAAAACATGCATGTTTAAGAGATCCACATATATACTTCTGGACGGCATAAATATTGCTGGTTAAATTAGTTTCCCTTTGTCTTAGTTTAAAAGAATCCAGTAAAATAACTTGGTTGTGAAACTGGTATTATGATATGTATAAATAAATCAAACTCATAAATTTAAAATACAGATAATGGGTATAATCCCCCCCCCCCCCCAAGACTTCGTGAACAAATATCCAATGCTCTAAAATTATCTCATCAAACCTGTCAACAAGATCTACTAAATAGAGCGACCCCATGCGTGCCGCACGGGACACCGGGGCACCACAAACATCCCCTGACAAAAGAAAATGAAAATGCAAGTATGGCCAATGGCGGCCCCCGAGCACCCAAGCACCATGTTTAAAAGATCCACATATACTTCTGGACGGCATGAATATTACTGATTAAATTAGTTTCCTTCGTCTTGGTTTAAAAGAGTCCAGTAAAATAACTTGGTTGTGAAACTGGTATTATGATATGTATAAATAAATCAAACTCATAAATTAAAATGCAGATAATGGGTAAACTTTCAATAATAATCCCCCGCCCCCCCCCCCCCCAATCTAAAGACTTCATGAACAAATATCCAATGCTCTAAAATTATCTCATGAACCCGTCAACAAGAAGCGACCCCATGCGTGCCGCACGGGACACCCGGGCACTACAAACATCCCCTGACAAAAGGAAAATGCAATGCAAGTATGACCAATGGCGGCCCTCGAGCACTCGAGCACCATGTTTAAGAGATCCACATATACTTCTGGACGGCATGAATATTGCTGATTAAATTAGTTTCCCTTCGTCTTAGTTTAAAAGAATCCAGTAAAATAACTAAAATAACTTGGTTGTGAAACTGGTATTATATGTATAAATAAATCAAACTCATAAATTCAAAATGCAGATAATGGGTAAGCTTTCGATAATAATCCCCCCCCCCCCAATCTAAAGACTTCATGAACAAATATCCAATGCTCTAAAATTATCTCATCAAACCTGTCAACAAGATCTACTATATAGAGCGACCCCATGCGTGCCGCACGGGACACCCGGGCACCACAAACATCCCCTGACAAAAAGAAAATGCAATGCGAGCATGACCAATGGCGGCCCCCGAGCACCGCCAGAGGACGGTCGGAAACAGAACGCAAGCTGACCCACAAGCCACCCCGCACTAGCACAGACGGCAAGCGGCCATACGTCGCACAGAACACAAAAATAAGTCTGCTCGACACACGACCACCCCCATCAGCACCAGCACAGGACGACCCATCAGCCAGCCCACACGCCATCTCCAACCGCCCCCAGCAACACCCGAGGGCCCCACCTGCCACACCCACGCCACACCCCTTCCTGGCAAAGGATGCAAGAGGCTGCCCAAAACGCCCGCACGACACACATGGGGTCGCCCTACATCACAAACACTATACTGTCTATCATCTTACAAAGTTTGAATTATAGCATTTTGATGCCCACACTAGGAAAGATGTCCTAAACCTCTCAGTTCTCACCTTTGGGAGTCTGATTCTACCAGATCTATTCAGAACAAGCTCCCCGTGAAGAGGGTGAGATTCATCCTTTAAGATGATATGCAATTTTGAACATGCTGCAGACTGAACAATTTCTTCAACTTTAGTTAATGGAATTCCAGTTACTTTGCTTGACTGTGAAACAATTCTAGCCAGTTTCTTTTTGTTTTGTTCCGTTAATCCACTGAACCAAACAATTGAGCAGAAACATAGAACAGATTGAATTACACTCTGATAGAAAAGGACTAATGTCTGACTTTTCATATGAAAAGATCTAAGCTTCCTAAGGAAATACAGACGTTGATTGCCTTTGGCCTGGATTTGTCTTGTATTTTCATCCCACTTGAGTTTGTTGTCTACTATACCGTTCCTAGGTACTTATACTCAGTCACTTGTTCAATAACATTGTCATGGACATACACAGGTGGATGTTCTCCCCTACTACTCTTCCGAAAGTCGAAAACCATCTCTTTCGTTTTCTTTGTATTAAGAACCAGTGATGTCTGTTCAGTCCAGGATACAAACTCTTCGATACAAAGTCTATATTCAGTTTCATCATTATTCCTAGTCAATCCTATGATACATGTATCATCTGCATATTTAATAATATGGCAAGATGAGGCTTGTGAAGACGATGAACTTTGGGTACTGGTCAAGAGGGTAAAGAGAATCGGGACAACACACACCCCTGCGGGGCCCCTACATTCAAGATTTTCTCATCTGACACCGTTTCCCCTATGCGAACAATTTGTAATCTGTTTGTCATAAAATCACCTGTCCAGAGAGACAAGTAAGGATTAACATTCATGACAGTGTGTAATACATGAACCAGGTACTGTGGTACAATTGTATTGAACGCTGACGAAAAATCAATGAACAATACTCTAACATATGTCCTAGTCTCTTCCAGAAATTTGCAGACTGTGTGTACTAAGAAGCCTAGAGCATCCTCCACACTTCTATTACTTCTGTATGCAAACTGAAGAGGGTCCTGATAGTTTATAGTCTCCTTGATTGGGACTTCTTTCACCATTTTTTCAAAACACTTCATGATTATGGGGGTCAATGCAACAGGTCTAAAGTCATTAAGCACACTTGGTTTTGGCTTTTTAGGAATTGGGATGATTGTAGCTTTTTTCCAGAGATCTGGAACATGTGATGTATCCAGTGACCACTGAAACAGAGAACAGAAAATTTCAGCCAGTTGTTGAGAGCATGTTTTCAGAAGTTTGCCAGACATACTATCAGGGCCCATAGACTTATTCACTTTAACCTTCTCCAATACTTTCCTAACCTTACCAACATCTAAAAGTATTCTTTCACTTGAGGTAAGCACCTCTGTACACATTCCTCTGAACTCTGAGTATGAGGGGTACCCTCAAAACGACAATAGAACTCATTTAGGTTCTGAACAAACTCAAAAAACGTCATCCCCAATGATCTTACATTTCTTGTTCTTGTTCCCATTATCAAAACCTGTTATCAACTTCAGTCCTTTCCACGCTTCTCTAGTGTTTCCTTCCTGGAACTTTTTATCTACTTTTTTACCAAACTGTTTCTTCCTGTCCTTGATGTATTTTTTGAGGTCTCTCTCAATAGGTTTCACTGAATCACCATTCCGAAAAGCTTGAACTTTCCTATGTATGTAGTCCTTGCATTTCTTATCCACCCACGGTTTATTATTTGGGTATGTTTTCACCATTACCTCAGGGATTAACATATCCTCACAGAACTTAATGTAGCTTGTAACAGATTCAACAGCCTCATCTAGAGATGCCGGTGGATCGACAAAGACCTGCCAGTCAGTGCACTCGAAGCAAGCTCTCAGTGACTCTATTCCAACATCGGTCCACTTCCTTACTTTCCTAGTTACCGGTTTCATACGCTTCAGTTTCTGCCTATATTGTGGAAGTAAATGGATAACATTATGATCGGAGTTGCCCAAGGGCGGTTTGGCCACTACTTTATAACCACCACGGACATTCCCATAGCACTTATCTAAAATGCGATGCCCTCTGGTTAGTAGATCGACATACTGATACAGGTGGGGCATTGCAGTGTGCAAGTCACAACTGTTAAAATCGCCCAGTACAATCTGCACAGAATCTGGAGCAAAGTTAGCATTCCGATGAAGAGTACTTTGAATTTTTGTGGCAGCAAAATCGACATTTGCACTTGGTGGAATATAAAAAACTGTGACATATATGTTATTGAACTCTCTGGGTAGATAGTGCGTACGTACTGCTATAGAAAGAAGCTCAATGTTTTCTGAACAGAAAGTTTCTTTCACTGATATGTTACTTTCATGACACCACCTTTCATTGATGTAAGTACACACACCACCCCCTGTACTCTTTCCTGATGCTTCTGTACGGTCCCCCCTTACACAAAAGAAACCATCCATAGCTGTATCAGCTTCAGTATCTTTGGACGAAAACCAGGTTTCGGTGAAACATAGTAAACAGCTGTCACGATACTCATATCTAAAATTCGTGCATGCTTTCAACTCATCCAATCATTCGTTAAACACACATACAATTTTTTTTATTAGGTTTAATCATTTGCATGATTAAGTGTTTTCAGTACTTTAAATCCATAAAATTGCAAACTCGTCGAGGCAGCGCAGTATAGGCTACGCTTACTATCGACGTTCGACGCGATAAATATCACATTAGTTTAAGGCAACCATACAATCATTTATTATTAAACACCCTCATCTTTATTTTTACTAAAAGAATGATCATTCAAAGTTATATTATATTGAAAGCACTTAATTTGAAATTCATATTTTGTGGTATCTTCTTTTCTATAGTATAGGTAATGTGGCATGCGCTATACATGAATACAATTGTTATATTATCATTACTATTATTATTAGACACAGAGTCAAGGAAATCTGAGATGAGAAAAGAAAGTCAAGAGAGAATGAGAGAGACAGAGAGAGAGAGAGGGAGAGAAAGAGACAGACAGACAGAGAGAAGTGTGAGAAATATATTTAGAGTCCCCCCCCCCCCCTCTTTGTAGGCATCTTCCTTTTTTAGGGAAGGGGCTAAGTATATCACGAAATGGGTTTGTACACCCTCCCCCCTGAAAAGTTGGGGGATGCATACCCGGCCATCCCCCCCCCCCCCCCTCTCCCCGCTATCTACTTCCCTGTGTGGAACAGTCTTAAGGTATGCATTCATTCCAAATTAAAAGAGAAGGAATGCAAGGCTCTAACAAGCGCATCTGAAGTTGGAAGTATAAAGGAGACTTTCGAAATACATATAATGAAACACCTTGACATTTAATAAGGTCGTTGGCGTCAAAAGGGCATTATTTCACGAAACCGTCGTAATTACAAGTTCGCTGACATCTCACGGAAACGCGTGTTAATTTTGTTTTAATAAAAGTCGGTGAACTTGCAGTTATGACGGTTTCGTGAAACGATGACAATTAGGTCCGGGCGGGTGTTTCATAAAGCTGTTCGTAAAGTTACAAGCAAAATGGGATGCTCATTCAATTTTAACTGCATCAACTGAAGTTGAACTGTGCAGATGTAGATTAACATTCTCATTATAACAAACATTTTTAATGCAAAGTATATTTTTTGCCATAATTTAATTGAGGTTATTGGAAATACAGTCACACTTTGTTAAAACATCAGGAAAAACTTTGGGCACCCTATCTGGCACCTCATATTGATGATGTGCGTAACTTTACGAACAGCATTATGAAACACCCCCGGGTCATATTTTTTCCTTTTATATTTGGTGACTAGGTGTCACCTTAAATTGGCCTTTTCATTTCTTCATTTTTGTGGAATCGAATCATCGAATCCCTCAGAAGAC